>JADRCD010141120.1:0-18595 GCA_019843815.1 Montemys delectorum | reverse complement strand
CGCAGGCGCACATTCAAGCAGGGCTTCCGAGAAGAACCAGGAAGCAGGAAGCAGGAAGCCGGCGCCATCTTATAATGGCGAGCACGGCTCCTAACACTCTTAGACTTACTGGCCCAGCTACCCATTAAAGCATACTTGCTCTCATAGGAAATGAGTGTTTGAATCCTTGAGATACTTTTGCTGATTATCAACCTGAAGTTCTTTCATTGTACTATTTTACACAAAGCTATTGATTAGTTAGGTTTTAGGGTGTGAAGTGTATATATTAAAATAATAAATACCTAAACATTTTCCTAATATTCAGGGACTTAGAGGCTTAATACAGTAATGATGTTAATTACTGCTCATTTTGGCTGTGTGATTGAATGTCAAAAATAAATATGCTTCCACACATTCAAGCTTGTAGTTCTATTGTCAAACTCATAAAATTAATGGAGTATTTGCTGTTTTAGTAAGTTGTTAGCAAAGTGTTATTTTTGTAATAATTACAAAAATTTATGATTATTCCATGTATAGTGTTTTTATGTCACTAATTCACTTAGGAGCAACTGTATTTTGAGTTAATTCTGCTCTCTTCAAATATGAATTATTTATCACCTAATGAAAATATGCAGTTTCTTTATTTGTTTTTAGAATGTAGAGTTAACCATCTGTGCAGAAACAATGTAAAGATTCTCATTTCACAAAAACAAGATGTGACCACTATGTGAATCAGAAGCCTGAATTGTTTTGATATCTAGCTTCGAAACAATCAAAATCAATATTTTAAAAAGTTATGGGTTCTCTCTACTGTGTTCATTTTGGTGTTTGTTTTTTATAACAATCACAATATAGAAGTAACTTAAGACTTACTCAATAAATGAATTTATACAAAAATATGATATGTGTATATGATTTTTACATACATTAAAAGTAAGAAAAATTTTTATTGAATTTGGCTTGTTAAGGAGAGTTTTATAGTTTTTCCTTATTTAAAACTCACCCAAAACACATCTATAGCATAATAATGATAACTAAATATAATTAACTATTTTTATCAGATATTTTCTTTATTTACATTTCAAATGTCATCTCCTTTCCTCATTTTCCCTCCGAAAACCCCCCATCCCATCCACCCTTCCCCTCCTCACTAACCCCCCCCCCCCACTTTTGCTTCCCTGTCCTGGAATTCCCCTATACTGGGGCATCAAGCCTTCTCAGGACCAAGGGCCTTTCCTCTCACTGATGCCCCACAAGGCCATCCTCTTCTACATATGTGGCTGGAGCCATAGGTCCCTCCATGTGTACTCTTTGGTGGGTGGTTTAGCTCTGGGAGCTCTGGGGTTACTGGTTCTTTCATATTGTTGTTCCTCCTATGGGGCTGCAAAACCCTTCATCTCATTGGATTCTTTCTCTAGCTCCTCCCTCAGGGACCCTGTGCTCAGTCCAGTGGTTGGCTGCTAGCCTCCACCTCCATATTTGTCAGGCACTCGTGTAGCCTCTCAGGAGACAGCTATAACAGGCTTCTGTCAGCAAGAACTTGTTGGCACCCAACAATAGTGTTGGTGACAGTATATCGGATTGATCCCCAGGTAGGTCAGTCTCTGGATGGTCATTCCTTCTGTCTTTGCTCCACAATTTGTCTCTGTATCTCCTCCCATGGGTATTTTCATCCACCTTCTAAGAAGGACCAAAGTATCCCCACTTTGGTCTTCCTTCTTCTTGAGCTTCATGCGGTCTGTGAATTTTATCTTGGGTATTCTGTACTTCTGGTCTAATATCAACTTATCAGTAGGTGCATATCATGTGTGTTCTTTTTAAATTGCATTACCTCACTCAGAATGATATTTTCTAGTTTCATTTATTTACCTAAGAATTTCATTAACTCATGGTTTTTAATAGCTGAATAGTATTCCCTTTTGTAAATGTACCACATTTTCTGTATCTATTACTCTGTTGAGGGACATCTGGATTGTTTCCAGCTTCTGGCTATTATAAATAAGGCTGCTATGAATGTAGTGATGAATGTGTACTTATTATATATTGGAGAATTTTCTGGGTATATGCACAGGAGTTGTATAGCTGAGTCCTCAAGCAGTACTATGTCTAATTTTCTGAGGAATCGCCAAACTGATTTTCAGAGTGGTAGTACTAGTTTGCAATACCACCAGCAATAAAGGAGTGCTCCTCTTTCTCCACATCCTCACCAGCATCTGCTGTCACCTGATTTTTTGATCTTAGACATTCTGATGGGTATGAGGTAGAATCTCAGGGTTGTTTTGATTTGCATCTTGATGACTAAGGATGTTGAATATCTCATTAAGAACTTCTCAGCCATTTGAGTTTCTACAGTTGTGAATTATTTGTTTAGCTCTGTTACCCATTTTTAATAGGGTTATTTGGTTCTCTGGAGTCTAACTTTAGTTCTTCATATATATTGGATATTAGCCCTTTATCAGATATGGGATTGGTAAAGATCTTTTCCCAATTTGTTGGTTGCTGATTTGTCCTGTTGACAGAGTCCTTTGCCTTACAGAAGTTTTGCAATTTTTTATCAATTCCTGCTCTTAGAACGTAAGCTATTGATGTTCTGTTCTGGAAATTTTTCCATGGCCACATGATTGAGGTTCTTCCCTACTTTCTTTTCTATTAGTTTTAGTGTATCTGGTTTTATGTGGAGGTACTTGATCTATTTATTCTTGAGCTTTGTACAAAGGAGATAAAAATGGGCTGATTTGCATTCTTCTACATGCTAACTACCAGTTGAACCAGCACCATTTGTTGAAAATGTTGTATATTTCCACTGGGTGGTTTTAGCTCCTTTGTCAAATATAAAGTGACTATTGGTGTGAGGGTTCAGTTCTGGGTCTTCAATTTTATTCACTGATCTACCTGCCTTTCACTGTACCAATACCATTCAGTTTTTATTATAATTGCTGTGTAGTACCTCTTGAGGTCAGGGATGGTGATTCCACCAAAAGTTCTTTTATTGTTGAGGATAGTTTTTTCTATCTTGGTTTTTTTGTTATTCCAGATGGATTTGGAAATTGCTCTTTCTAACTCTATGAAGAAATTGTTGGAATTCTGATGGAGATTACATTGAATCTGTAGATTCCTTTCAGCAAGACGGCCATTTTTACCTTATTAGTCCTTCCAATCGATAAGCATGGGAGTTCTTTTCATCTTCTGAGATATTCTTCTACTTCTTTCTTCAGAGACTTGAAGGTTTTGTCATACAGATCTTTCACTTGCTTAGTTAGAGTCACACCAAGATATTTTACATTATTTGTGAGTCTTATGAAAGATGTTGTTTCCCTAATTTATTTCTCAGCCTGTTTATAGTTTAAGTAGAGGAAGGCCACTGATTTGTTTGAGTTAATTTTATATCCAGCCACTTTGCTTAAGTTGGTTGTCATGTTTAGTTCTCCGGTTGAATTTTTTGGGTCACTTAAGTATACTATCATATCATCTGCAAATAGTGATATTTTGAATTCTTCCTTCTGCATTTGTATACCTTTGAAATCCTTTTATTTTCTAATTGCTCTGGCTTGGATTTTGAGTACTATAATGAGCACATAGGGAGAGACTGGACAGCATTGTCTACTCCCTAATTTTAGTGGGATTGCTTCAAGTTTCTCTTCATTTAGTTTGATGTTGGCTACTGGTTTGCTTTATATTGCTTTTACTATATTTAAGTATTGGCCTTGAATTCCTTATCTTTGCAAGACTTTTATCATGAAGGGGTGTTGGATTTTTGTCATATGCTTTCTCAGCATAGTTTGAAGTGTATTGGTATTAGATCTTCTTTAAAGGTCTGATAGAATTCACCACTAAACCCATCTGGTCCTAGGATTTATTTTTTGTTGGGAGACTATTAATGACTGTTTCTATTTCTTTAGGGGTTATGGGACTGTTTGGATCATTTATCTGATCTTAATTTAACCTTGGTACCTGGTATCTATCCAGAAAATTATCCATTTCATTCACATTTTCCAGTTTTGTTGAGTATGGGCTTTTGGTGTAGGATCTGAAGATTTGTTGTATTTCCTCAGTTTCCATCATTATGTCTCCCTTTTCATTTTTGATTTTGTTGATTTGGATACTGTCTCTGTGCCCTCTGTTTAGTTTGGTTAAGGATTTATCTATCTTGTTGATTATCTCAAAGAACCAGCTCCTGGTTTGGTTGATTCTTTCTATAGTTCTTTTGTTTCTACTTGGTTGATTTCACCCCTGAGTTTGATTATTTCCTGTTTTCTATTCCTCTTGGATCTACTTGCATCTTTTTGTTCTAGAGATTTCAGTTATGCTGTCAAACTGCTAGTGTATGCTTTCTTCAGTTTCTTTTTGGAGGCACTCAGAGCTATGAGTTTCCTCTTAGCATGGTTTCATTGTGTCCTATAAGTTTGGATATGTTTTTCCTTCTTTTTCATTGAATTCTAAAAAGTCTTTAATTTCTTTATTTCTCCCTTGACCAAGTCATTACTGAGTAGAGAGTTGTTCAACTTCCATGTGTATGAGGACTTTTTGTAGTTTTATTTGCTATTGAAGACCAGAATTAGTCCATGGTGATCTGAGTGTATGCATGGGATTATTTCAATCTTCTTGTATCTGTTGAGGCCTTTTGTGTGACCAATAATATGGGTAGTTTTGGAGAAGGTACCATGAGGTGCTGAGATGAAGGTATAATCTATTGTTTTAGGAAATGTTCTATAGATATCTGTTAAATCTATTTGGTCCATAACTTCTGTCAGTTTCAGTGTGTATCTGTTTAGTTTCTGTTTCCATGAGCTGTCCATTGATCACTTTAGGGTGTTGAAATCTCTCACTATTATTATGTGAGGTGTAATGTGTGCTTGGAGCTTTAGAAACATTTCTTGTATGAGTGTGGGTGCCCTTGCATTTGGAGCATAGATGTTCAGAATTGAGAGTTCATCTTGGTAGATTTTACCTTTAATGAGTATGAAGTGTCCCTGCTTATCTTTTTTGATAACTTTATGTTGGAAGTCAACTTTATTTGTTATTACAATGGCTACTCCAGCTTGTTTCTTGAGATTGTTTTCCTGGAGAGTTGTTTTCCAGCCTTTTACTCTGAGGTAGTGTCTATCTTTGTCACTGAGGTGGGTTTCCTGTATGCCCCAAAATGTTCAGTCCTATTTAGGTATGCAGCCTGTTAGTATATGTCTTTTTATAGTGGAATTGAGTCCATGGATATTAAGAGATATTAAGGAAAAGTGATTGTTGCTTCCTGGTAGTTTTGCTCTTAGAGGTTGCTGTCTTCATTTTGGTTTATTAAAAAAGATTATTTTCTTGTTATTTCTAGAATGTAGTTTCCCTCCATGTATTGGAGTTTTCTATATGTTGTTCTTTGAATGGTTGGATTTGTGGAAATATTGTGTAAATTTGGTTTTGTCACAATATACCTTGGTTTCCCCATCTATGACAATTGAAAGTTTTGCTTGGTATAGTAGCCTGGGCTGGCATTTTTGTTCTCTTAAAGTCTGTATGACATCAACTCAGGATCTTCTGGCTTTCATAGTCTGGAGAGAAGTCTGGTGTAATTCTGATAGGCCTGCCTTTATATGTTTCTTGACCTTTTTCCCTCACTGCTTTTAATATTCTTTCTTCGTTTTGTGCATTTAGTGTTTTGACTATTATGTGATAGGAGGAATTTCTTTTCTGGTCCAGTCTATTTGGAGTTCTAGAGGCTTCTTGTATATTCATGGGCATCTCTTTCTTTAGGTTAGGGAAGTTTTCTTCTATAATTTTGTTCAAGATAGTTACTGGCCTTTTAATTTGGGAATCTTCACTTTCTTGTATATCTATCATTCTTAGGTTTGGTCCTGGATTTCCTGAATGTTTTGGGTTAGGAGCCTTTTACATTTTACATTTTCTTTGACTCTTGAGTCAATGTTTTCTATGATATCTTCTACACTTGAGATTCTTTCTTCTATCTCTTGTGATCTGTTCGTGATGTATACATCTATGACTCCTGATCTCTTTCTTAGGTTTTCTATCTCCAGTGTTTTCTCCTTTTGTGATTTCTTTTTTGTTTCTACCTCCACTTTTAGATTCTGAATTATTTTGTTCAATTCCTTCACCAATTTCCTTGTCTTTTCCTGGAATTCTTTAAGGGATTTTCGTGTTTCCTCTTTAAGGGCTTCTACCTCTTTACTTGTATTATCCTTTATCTCTGTAAGGCAGTTATTTATATATTTCTTAAAGTCATATGTCAACATCATAAGATGTGATTTTAAATCCAAATCTTGCTTTTTTTGGTATATTGGGGAATCCAGGACTTGCTATGGTGGGAGAACTGGTTTCTAGCAATGCCATGTAGCCTTGGCTTCAGTTGGTAAGGTTCTTGCCCTTGCCTTTCCCCACCTGGTTATCTCTGGCGTTAGTTGGTCTTTCTGTCTCTGGCTTGAGTTTGTCCCTCCTGTGGGCCTGTAAACCTATGTCAGCACTCCTGAGTGACCAGCTTTCCCCTGGCAGGACCCTTTCACAGAGTGCTACAAAACAGTCCAACTCTGGGTCCAGGTGGATACAAGACAGTCCCTGTTTCAGGTGCTCCACTGTTCTTGAGCCCTGTGCTCTGTTCCCTGTGTGCTCCTGGCTGGTCCAGTCTTAGACAATCACTGGACAGAAAATGGCAATCTTACCTAATTAACATTTTGTAACTTAGATTCAATGATTAGAGACAATATGGATGAATCTATAGTTCAGTGAAATGAGATAGGAAGACATGGGATATCACTTGCCTGGGAAGTAAAAGTCACACTTACAACAGAATTGTAGTTTCTAGAGGCTAGGTGAGGCTGCTATGGAAGACTGGTATCAAAGAGTGCACACTTCTGATTAAGATAAATGCTACAGATGTAATGGAACTATAGTTAATAATTGTGTATGTGTATTTGAAATTTATTAAGAAAATAGACCTGAAGCAGTGACATTACCCTCAGTGATAAATAGCATGAATGGAGGGATGTACACATTAGGATGATTGATCACTAATTTCTAGATGTATGTGGATTAAAACATTAACTTATATACATTAAGAACATATGATATTATTCTAAAACTGCAGTTCAATAAATCTGGAACAAAGAGGATACCATGTTTGAAACAGGAGAAAATATATTTCTAGAGCTTTTAATTTTCCAGTATCCTCAAGGCAAGCTAAGGAAGCTTTTATTTGGGAGTTTAAAAGAGAAGACTTTATCAGGGTTATATATTTTCACATAGATTAATGGTATTTAGAGCCCTCAGAGGAGGTCCTTCCTCATGGTCTTTACCTCACATTGTGGTGAGTGTTTATATTACTTGGTATTGATTATATGTTTGTTTAAATAGCTGAGAAAAAAATAGAAATTGACTTTTTGTAATGGGTTTAAGTCTCCAAATTATTTACCATGAGAAAACTACAATTTTTTTTTTTTTTTAAGGAAAACTGTCACTATAGCTTCTCTCTGTGAAACTTGAGTGCACACACTGGTTATTTACCTCTTACCTAGGTTCTCAGGTCTATAGAGACTCATTATACTTATAAAGGTATAAAAATGTTCTCTCCTAATGTGTTTGCAGTGCTGTTAAAGTAATGTTGATAATAAAAATACTGAGACTCATGCACTGACATTAAAAAAGGGAAGACCTTGTAAGAGATATTTATTATAATAAAATATAACATTTCCATACAATTCTCTCCTTTATTCATTGTGTTTTCTTTCAGTTTATAACAGACATTGGTTTCCAAGAAAATGTTTCAATTTGTTGGACATTAATATGAACAGTTTACTTAGATAATAACCCTCAAATGCTCAGAATCTGAATTCACAGTAATTATAATTCTTCTTTGAATAGGTAGTTTTCTTGATTAACATATGTTCTTTGCTCTACTAACTATACTCTCTTAAGATTTAATGATGTAATGCTTTGAGTACAGCTCATGCAGAAGGAATAAGGAACAAATTAAAGATTTGGGTTTATTTAAGTGATAAAACTGCTTCAGTGTAATGAAGCTCTCAGTGGGGGAAAAAGGTCGATAGATTTTTCAAAGCATAGAAAAGTAAATCTTACTATAAATAATTTGTCTTATAAAGTGCTTTTATGATTGATTTTAAACACTAAGTTCATCATGCTTGGGCTTATCTGTAAAGTTTATTTCATTTTTTATTATAATCACAGTAAAATTTGTGTCAACCTAATATACTTCCCGGATTAGATCAGTGATTTCTTTCTTTTATCAATTCATATGCCTAAAGTAAACTGTAGGTTTCATTAAGTTAACTACTTACAATTCCTATGATAAATACTCCATAACTTCCCATCCGGATCCCTTCTCCAGAAATGAATGAGGCATTTTTCTCATGTAGATGCTGCTTACCCAAGAAACTCTAAAAGAAGACTTCTGTTGCATTCCCAGTGATTGTTGTGATTACATGAATATCAAGTTCTTACTCTTCATCCCAACTCAGTAATTCTGAGTATAAATCTTAGCCTAATCATTCCCCATGCTCCTGTTACCAGGAAAACTGCTCAAAACTTAAGCTTCTGTTTTCTCCTCTGCAAAGTATGGATAAGCAAAGTATTGTAGCTGATTTTAAGAATTAAACTGAATTAAATTAAAAAATTAAATCCATGAAAACAGTTCAGCCCAATGTCTAGTATAGGATAAGATTTATCCTATACTGATCCTAAATAAGATTAATTTGTTTTTAATGTAACTACCATACCATTTAATATATTTTAGACATCAGTTATAAAAAAATACAGCAGTTCAACAAAAAGTAGCATTCTATTAGTTTGAATAATTCTATTTCAAATACTCAATGGAAATTTTGGTGTGTGCATCCATATATCTTCCTGTATCTCTGCACCTTTCAAAAATTTCCTTTTATAATTAATTAGTTTAAGGAATATTGCTGAGTTTGCATATTATCTTCCTTTGCAGTGCTTCTCAGAATAATTAAGTATAGCTCAGAAATAGTCTCACTTACTACAGATTTATGTAAGTACATTAATTAACATAAAATATCATTAACTTAGTGCAAAATGACACTGAGAATTTTGTTTTACATACTACCAAGTTGTTCATTGCCTAGAGATCTCTCTGTTCCCTACAGCTATATAGACAGTATTTCTGTCCTTCCACAATCAACTTCAACTTCAAAGGATCCTTACTTTGCTCATCTGAAGCCCTAGGATCAGGAAGATGTACTCTGTTTTTCTGTTTTTTTTTTCTGGAACCATCACTAAACTATCTACCCAATGTCAAGTAACCTGCAATATCTCTTGTGCAAAATGCTTAGAATTTCAGTTTGTATAGTAAAAAACAATTTTAATTTTATTCATATCAAAGTACCGATACATCATCTAGAATTTGCTTGCATTTACCTACTAAAATTCCTCCTGTTCAATGGATTCCCTATCACAAGTAGAAATAAAAGATGTATTTAGAAGTATTGGGAAGCTATGTCATTGCTTAGATCAACTGTGGAGTATTTATTCAAATTACTAATATAGAAATATTATAGGTTGTAGTTTCTAAACACAGAAGTTTTTAATAGTTTCAAAGAGCTCTCAAAAATTGTAAAGAGGTCTACAACCCAGTTTGAGTTGTTTAAAAATTCTTGTCCTAAGGATAAGTATCCCAGATAAGGTTATGCATAAATGTCCTTAAAATGGCATTAGCAATAATACGACAAAAATTGGTGATTTTATTGTTTTCTACTTTCATGTCCCTCTGAATTTCTGCAGTATAAACACATGGAAAAGGTCATGCTGAAGTGAAAGTCCTGTGATGAGAAGAGATGGGTCAGCATAAGTGTTCTGATGACAGTTTGACTTTTTTTTAAAAATAAAGTTCAGGCACCACAAGTTTTTATTAATTTGGAGAATGAAAAGCTTAAAATTTAGTGTATGGCTTTATATAGCTACAATGAGATATTTAGGTTATTTAATAAATTAAAAATGCTAAATGTACTACATTATCAATTCCTGTTATTTGAGTTTTGGATCTTTGTTGGGAGCTCATTCATTCATGTAATGATCCATTTATTACTTTTCAATAACCATTTATGCATTAATCACAAGTGATTAATCTCCAGATTGTAGTGCTTTTCACAACTGTGTCTCTTCATTATCAACACCACAGTTAAGCTAGAGTCATTGAATTCCCCTGGAGCTGGATACAGGCAGTTGTTAACCTCCAGATGTGGCTTCTGAGAGCTCCATTTGAATCATCTGGAAGAGCAGTATGCACTCTTAATGACCAAGGTGTTTCTCCAGCCCATTCCTACAGAAATCCTAGATTTACACTTGTTTAATTTTCACAAATACCAGGAATATCACCAAAGAAGTTTTTTTTTTTTCTTTTGGACCAAGAAAGATAAGATTCAGAGAACTGGCAATCACAGGCAGAGAAAATGTATGCTTCTAAAAGAGCGTGAACATGTGACATGCAAAGATCCAGCGTGTGCAATAATTAGCCAGATGTGGCCCTGCTGATAGTGCTTGGTGGAATTATCTATAGAACAGAAACAGAAAGATTGCAATGGATTCTAGCTTAAATAGAACAGAGAGTCTGTGTAGGGAGAAGTGTAAATAGAGAACAGTGTAAATAACAGCTGTAGTACTTATGTCTCAAAATCTAAATAGTGTTCTGCTTTGGAATATAGGTTAAAGTAGATCTGACATGCCTGTGCTGTTTTTAGGATCTGGAGTCCTAGAATTCTACAGAAGCAAACACTGCTGGTATATTATTACCCTCTGCAGAATGTAGGCGCTGTTGGCTTAATGATTTGATAGAACTACTGGAAAGTACTAGGAAAACTTTATTACAAGAAAAAAAAATTCTGTATTTTGTGTATTTATAATGCTGTATCAGTTATAAATAACTTTCTGTACCTGTTCATAAAAAAAAAAAAAAAAAAAAAAAAAGCAGCCATGTCCAAGTCATGTGGATACGGTTACAATCACATTTGCAACCCAGAGTGAAGGTGCCTGTGGAGAGTACTTGTGAATTAGACATTCATAGAATAATGAGTTGCAAAGGTGCATAAGAATGTGAATTGCATGCAGGCCACTTAAGTTTTCAGAACAAATGTGTACCTCAGGAAGTCTGCATTTTTTATGCATACTAATGCTTTGTGCTTTTGTTTGTTCCTGAAAAATGTGATTGTTTTTCATAGATCTGTTTGTTTACCATTGAAATGACTTAGGTTTAAAGGGTCACATTACAATAGGCCAAACCCTTGAATTTTGGCTTAAATTTAAATATCATAATATCAAATTATTCATTAATTAAATATTATAATATGTTTATTTACCTTTGTATGTTGGAAACTGTGCTTCACTTCTCACCTTCGCCCAGATTGTAGAACTTCTATTATCTCAGAAAACTAAATCAGAACTTATGAGAATTGCAAGTTCTCAGAACTGGAAGGACATTTAAAATCTCTCTAGTTTACTAATCTATATTTTGCTTGATACTATGTCTTACGATGTCTCTGGTTACTGTGAATTCATTAAAATCCATGTCCCAATTTCAGCCTGACTTCTTTCTGGCTGTATCACTCTACACATGTTAATCACAGTGTGGCATGCTGTCTGTGCTTGGGGAAATTGTGGGATTTCATCAACTCTTCAAAGGAGCCTGGCATTACAGGTCTCTGATAGTCACAAGACAAATATAAACACTTTCGTCTTTTGATCATTTTTGTTGTTTTGTTGGTGAATGGAATTCATGACTTCAGCTTTCTCACTACTTCTTGTTCTCTTTGCAGACGCATGCTGGGCTGTTACATGGGTCATTGTTTGCCTGCAGGTGCATCAGTGTCCTCTCAAAATCCCAAGTAGCTCTACCTCATGCTTCCTAAAGTGTTATTCTGCTTTTGAATGAACAGTCTTTTTTATGCCATGACTTTGTCATTAAAATATCTTTCCCTTTTAGACTCATACAATGGAAGCATACTTAGAAATGTTTTAATATTTTTGTCTCCAAGCAGTAATAGCACACACTTTTATCAGCTTTAAATCTCCTCTTCCTCCTTTTATGTTTTTTTAAATATATTTTTGCAGAGTATAGGTATGTATATAGGTATTGTGAGGTTATTCAATATGCATATAGTAACATAGTTGCCACAGTGAACTAATTCCCAAACCCATAATCTCAAATTTCTCTCTCTCTCTTTCCCTTTAGGTAGGGGCATCTATAATAAACACATTTAGCTGAAGTCCCTTTCTTTTATATTGGATATGTTATTTATTTACATTTCAAATATTATTCCCTTTCCAGATTCCCCCCCAGAAGTCCCCTATCCGGTCCACCCTCCTTCTGCTTCTATGAGAGAATGCCATGAGTCTCTCCATGTGAACTCCTTGGTTGGTGGTTTAGACCCTGGGAGCTCTGGTTGGTTGATACTGCTGTTCTTCCTGTGGGGTTGCAAACCCCTTCAGCTCCTTCAGTCCATTCTCTAACTCCTTCACTGGGGACCATATGATCAGTTCAAAATGGTTGGCTGAGAGCATCTGCCTCTGTGTATGTCAGGCTCTGGCAGAGCCTTAACTAGCTGTGGTATAGACCATCCTACATACTTAGTATTCTATATTTTTGAGCTATGTTTGCCTATTTTTCTTAGAGAATTTCTTTGCCTAATTTGTTATGATAACCACTTTCTTTCTTGTAAGAAAATAAAAATACAGTGGCAGGTATTTAATAAGCATGACCTGATTGAGTTGACTCTCCAACATGCTGTTCATCAAGTTTTCAGTGCATTTCGGTGTCTCCTTACTGTGCATCTGGAAAAGCACTGCATTCACATTGTAACCTTTGTTGGTTGGCTTACAGTGAAGTTATAGTGTATCTGGGAATTCCAAAAAGAAAAACATGATCAGGAAAAGTTTTATAATAAAGAATGTATTATGCTATTCACAGCACAGTGGTGCCTCCAAGGTTTCCTTTTTCTGTGTTAGCGGGTGATGCCTTCAGATGACGAGACTTGCTGTAAGATACAGCTTATGAGAACAAATGACCTTTTCCTAATGATAATTCAACTCTCTTTGTTCTCTCTCATCACTTCTCTGGTATAACAAATCAAAAGCATCTAGATGTCATTTTAGAACATTGCCACTTCTAAGGTAGTATCACTTATTTTAAATTATTTTCTCATCCATAGTTGTCAACCTTAAATACTTTCATCTAATATACAAATTAATTGCTTTTCCTTAAACTTAAAATTAATGGAAAATTGTAACTTTCTTTTATAGTGCAGCATAGACATAAATTAAACTCTTAACAAGATCATCAGTCTTTTAATAAGTATTTTTTTTGCTTATTCAATAATTTAGAAAGTTCTAACCACATAAATTAGAACAGATCTTAGCCTGTTCATCATTCTGTATACCCTGTTTCTGTTCCTATTTTATAAGACTGCTGAAAATCAGATTTTCTGTATAGCTTAGATTTGGTTATGGGTTAGAAAAATATAAGAAGGAAATGGCTATGTACCCCATATTTCTAAAGATATACTAAATAATTCCTTTGTTATTTTTATAATGTTATAAAATATATTTTATGTTGTCATGTAGAAAGATACCATTGTAAATACTTTGCCAAATTTCTTCCTTAAATGATATTCTACTTCCTAAGAAATAGGACAATGTCATCTGTGTTTGTATAGAATAAACATTAAGAATTGTTTTTATTTCTATAAGGAAAGGATAAAGGTATTTGTGGATTTCCTAACTTTTTCTACTCCTAAGAAGATGTTGATCTCTTTTCAAAGGGTGTGAATACTTTTTCTATAGGAAATAAGTTTTATTGGCAATGGCTGCTTCTCACTCTAAGCTAGCAAAGCCAAGGTGCAGAGCAAAGGAGAAGAGGGAAATGAGGAAGTCAGAGTTGACCTCTTTTGGCACATGGACCTTAGCTGCTCTATGCTGGTGCTTATTGTTTTACAAAATAATGTAAAACATTATTATTTTAAACTCTTTTAATTTAGGTCATCTTATACTTAAGGAATAACCATCAGTATCCCTTACTCCATGATTAAAAGCCATTGAATCCTCTAACCCCATTCATTGACCCTTGGGTGGAATCTCTATTTCACTTAAACATTTTCCTTTAATGATTTTCTTCTTAAATTTTAATGATATAATTATTTTTTCCTTTTCATTTTGCAGCAAGTGGAGAAGATGAGAGGCACTAAAAACATCAAGATGATAAAGGGAAGAAGCAATTGGGAGTTGCTAACATTCTATTGCAATATTCTCAGTACTGGTAACTCTGTGAAGAGAATTACAGAAATCAAGAAATAGAAAGAATATATTTTTATTGTTTTTCATTTACTTGCTATTGTGCTAATGCATATCCCATTAAATACATATTATTTCCTTACTGTGAGTACATAGCATCAAAGAAGTTTGTTAAAATTTTAATATATAGGTACATAATACATAAAACATAATTATAAATTTATATAGAATATAAAAATATTTTATAATTACAGCCCACAACCTCAGGAGTGTCTAAATATATAGGTCTTTAAATATTTCTATAACTTAGGCTAAATCTCTACCTTACGCCATTTTCTGCTATATACCAGAGGACTTTCTAGTATGTTACAAGTACATTCACTCTTAAGAATATTTTGGAGTCAAGCTTAGTCAAATCACACAGTTTTGTCTCCATCTTTTCTGTAGCAAAGACTTTGTGTAGCTCTTATGCCATTGTGATGTCTAATATAATTTTGTAATGGCATTCTCCAAGTAATTGCCACTTCAACATACACTTTTGTCACTGGTATGTTTCTGAAGTACTGCTGGCAGCTGGTTCATTAGTCTCTAGTTCTGTTAATGATGATCAATTGCTTTTCCTTAATTTGATGTTTAGCTTTACTTGAGGTACCAGCATTCTGTAAATATTTCCATGCCCTGGTAATGTCAATATTTTCTATGAGAAAGCTATTTAAGGCTGTCTAGGTAGTCTTCCTGCTCATGTAATTTCATGTGATGTCCTTAGTCTAGAGTAAAACAAAATCAAAAGGTGATAGTGCCTTTTGTCATGAACATTATGTTTGTGCATGAGAAATCTTTTTCTTGAATAACCTTGTTAAATTCTGTCAGTCATTAACCCCTTAAGATTACAATAATATTTGATTTTTGTTGAAAAATATGCTTGTTAATACTAATAAATACTAATAATACAAATCTCTTTGTATTATTTTCCAAATATGTGTATTTATTCTTTCTCAAAGTGAAACTGCAACAGAATCCCACACAATCCTGAGAAATATTTGTTCCCAATTGTACTAGATCAATGGTTACTTCTGCTGTTTGTTATTGCTGAACCTTTATTGAAAATAGGTAATTATACTGCAGTTGAACATCATCAATAACAGTCATTTCTGATGCAGAAGCATTTTTTAAAAGAATAAAAGTCTCTTTTCTTCAAAGAAGATCAGGCATCCTACAGAGACCGTACTCTTGGCAAACTCCCATACACAGAATGTCTGAGCACATTTACTGTTAGAATGCTTCCCTGGTGAAACTACATATATTTTTTTCTATCATGAATATCCCCACAGGTTTGTCTCTAGTATAATCTCTGAAGCAACAAAGGAAACCACACCACCTCATCACACCACCTCCAACATTCAGGAACATAGTGTATAGGGGAGATGTGATGTAAGACCTGGAATATGAGGAGGCATGCTGCAAAAGACTAGCTAATGATTTTGACTGGACTTATGAACTTACACCTTTTATGACCCACATAAGGGCATACAAGTAAGATCATGGAAGCAGGAGAGGTGAAAGGCAGCTGATAGCTGCTAGGGGAGGAAAGGTCCTTTTTCTTTAGGCAGTAGTGACTATTGTGAGGTGATGCTCCAATGGATGACTGTGTAGAGGTATGTGCAAATCACTATCTGGGCTTAATTCATTATTAAACAAACAACAACAATACCACCAGCAACAAACAACAGCAACAACAAAAACAACAAACAGCCCAAAAAGTTGGAATAAAGTTGGTAGATATGCTTGGGCAGGTGAAGGATAATAATGAGGTGATCAAAAGCAAAGCAAAAAATGATCTTCCAATGTCTTCCAAAACAGATATCCCAGAAGAAATGTACCATGCAAAACTGAAAACTGTTGCTTCAGATATTCTCAACATGGTTTTTGCTAAACTGGAACATTTTGCAAGTGAAAGTATAGAAAATATTGGTATTCTTAATGATGAAAATAAAAAGCAGCATACAGTGGAATGTGAAACAACAGTTCTCCTGCAGGTTCTCATGATAAATCACTGCAGTCCACTTTATACAGTCATGCAAAGAAGGTATCAAATGGCATTTTGAAAGCCATTCAAATAGAATTAAATATGAACCTACCTGATTGTAGGATAAATAAAAAGAGCAGGTAGAGGAAGCTGAAGTCTGAGAGTAGGAAAGAAGCAGGGAATATATATATTTACAAATGATAAATTTATGAACTCAACCACATGCCAGGGGCTATGGAATTCTTTTTTAAAAAAATAAGTCCTGTTTATATGAAAATTTAAGTATTTGTTAAAAATAATTATTCTATGTTGAAGCCCAGTCAGAAAGGTTAATTTCTATCATATTAAAAAGTTATAAACTTTATTGTTTATATGGATGGTAAGAATTAAAAACTGGATGCTTACTATTTGAATAAACTGGGTAAAATGCCACACACATATCCTAGCTGATCTAAATTGTAACTTGTCATTATTATTCACAAAGGCATCACAAGAAGGTAAAATTGACTCAATAATATCAGTTGATCAGCAAATAGATAGAAAAATTAATTTAGCCTAATAACCTGTATCACAATCATTAATGAGCCAGGCATTACATTAAGTATCTTCAGAGTTGCTCCAATCTGCTCCTGATTTTGCAGTTTCCTTGTTAGGAGGTTTATAGATCTTTCTGAGATCCTGATATAGTTATATATAATCATGTAGACATTTATGGATTCATCACAACAGTAGTAGAAAGGTATTAGCAGCTGGCAATGAATGAATTTTCCCTTTAGAACTCACAACAGAGAGGAAAGTTTATTTAATACATAGCATGGAATGGGCTGAGCAGTAAAAACAGTATGTCATGCATTGGGCAGTAAGTGGCTGTATGCGGGACTGATGCCCATTTCTAGAGAAGAAGGACTTGTCCCTTAGGGTATGAGATGGTTAGTGTTGTCAACTTGATAGGATCTAGAATCAATTAGAGAAACCCTCTCAGCATTCTTTTGGCGAAGTATCTTGATTGTGTTACTTGACATGAGAACTATCCAGTTTTGTACTAGAAAAATTCTTGGCTAAGGAAAGCTTTTGGATTTCGGTTTTCAAATAATAAATAATATAACTTTTCTTAAGATAATTATATGTAATTGTTTCCTTTATGTGACAGAGCTAACATTTTAATGCCATAATATATTTAATCTTATTTTCAGTGTGCAATAGAGAGTCATAATGTTACATAGTATGATTGAAATCCTCATCATTTGTATGAGGCAGATATGAGACATGGAAACACCTGAAAATATAAAACAAGAAAATGTTTTATTTCCATCAATTGATCCTACATTTGATCACATGATATTTACCAAATTAAATATCATCAAGATCATCCATACCACCCCAGCTTTCTTTAATATTTTCTGTCTTTTATGGTAAAATCCAACCATGGTACACTACTGCCTCTTGTTCAGTCATGTACGTTATTGTTTATGAGACTTGGTGCATATTATTCTCTATGAGGAGAAAATGTCTTAACATATTTTGTATTTAAACTCATAGTCAAAAATTTGACTTTTAATGAGATCATGACTAATGCTTGTTACACTGCATTCCATATAATACAAGAAAGGCTTTCAAAATATTATGGAAAAATAAAGGATATTGTTTATGAACAAATACATTTTATATCTTTCACTTATGATTTTCCACTTGATAGATCATCCTCTTGGAGTTTTTACTTTTACACAGGGCTTCCACATTTTTTATTTTGTCCCAAGTGATCTCTTTGAAGAGATTAAGCTCTATTCTAGAAACCTGTAAGACTGTGGGAATTCTTGTCTGCCACCACACCCAGGTGAGGCTCCAAGACTGTTCAACACAGAGAGTTCCTGCTTGTACTGACTATGACTTATTTTTAAGATGGAAGGTGATTATAGGGTCCATTGATTCACAGTTAAGGAACATAAAGAGTTTAATGTTTTAGGTCAAAGTATAGAAAGAACATTCATCATCAATTTATTGTATTATTTTATGATATATCTCAACACATCAGTATTTCTGAATCTAAAAGAAGAATTTATCATTTGGTGGTCATTTCAAGCACACTTGGATGTATGAACCACCTCCATTATTGTTCATGCTATGTTTTTCAAATACTAAAGTAAATTAAAATTTCAATCCAAAGATTAATATATTTCTCTCCAGTCAGTAGATAAAACAGTCAAAATTGAAATTAAGAAGCTAGATTTCACTAACTGCAAAGGTTAGAACATAGTATTAAATATATGATGCCTATAAATTCTTTCTTTTTTCCTTCCTTTCTTTCTTTCTTTCTTTCTTTCTTTCTTTCTTTCTTTCTTT
>JADRCD010141118.1:0-20548 GCA_019843815.1 Montemys delectorum | reverse complement strand
GGAATCCTAAAAATAAGCATTGTGTAAGTTTTCAGTTATACACGTCTCTGAGCAGCGTGTTAAAACCTCCTGACTCCTCTGTCTGTTCTACCCAGGATCCTCTGTGTCCTGCAATTTGCAGATTGTGGCCACCACTTGAATGTTAGCAATTAGCAACTCTCTCATCATTATGGGTGTTATGGTACTGTGTTTTTAGTGTCAAGGAATCTTTACTTCAGTTGATCATGACCCCAAAACACGTGAATAAGGTGGACACCGTTCATAGATACAGAGGAGCAACTCTCCAGCACTTTCAGTCTTGATTAACACCTGTTAATTATCCACATTAATGGGATCCCATAGAACACTGTTTTCTCTGCATTCTGGCTTTAAATAAAAAGATGAAAGGTTAAAGAGTAGAGGGCACTTTCATAACTTTTCTTACAATCTGCTATTATAATTATTCTAGTTTAATACACCATATAAATCTCCTTCAGTGTCTTATTTGTAGATTTAACCTTATCACAGACAGGCCTGCACAGGAAAGAAGCTGTACGGCTTGAGCTTGGCCCTATTCTAGCCATCTAATGGGAGCTGTGGGACATTTTTTTTTTATTAAGGGGCACTGCTGTATTCTCAATGGAGGGCAAAGGATCAAATATCAGCTATCACTGCTCATAAAAGCATTTCCTCCTCTCACTGTTTCAGGCATAAGACTAGGGACTATTTATGTTTGATTCCAAGTATAGAAGACATTAAACATTTTGGGATTTAAAGGTGTGTGCACATGTGTTGTATGTGAGAGTGTGTCTGGGCATGCCCATGTGTGTGTATGTGAAGAGCGATCTCTTCTACCACTCCCCACCTTCTTCTCCTGAGACAGATGAACTGGAAGCTTGGCGTTTCTGCTAGGTTGACTAGTTAACAAGCTCACAAGTTCCACGATGTTGGAATTACAGGTAGATGTTGCCATGCCTGGCTTTCTATGTGGGTGCTAGGTATTTGGATTCAGGTCTTCATGCTAACATGATATGCTCTCTTATGTACAGCCACATCTCTTTAAGCCCAAGATGTGAATTCTTGAATGTGCTAAAACTAGAATCTGGAAAAACTGCTTTGGGGGTATATAGAACCATATGTAAGTCACCCCTTTTGAAAATGTTAATTAGCTCTAAATGCAGAACAAGGAAAGATGTCTGCTTTCTTCCTTTGAGACCAAGAATGGGACATGCTACTCTGCATGTGAGCAGAATGCAGAATGACAAAGATATTTAAATAAGGAATTTTAATAGATTTCATCCCACAGGGAGAGACATTTCTGATTATCTATGACCTAAACCAATTACCATGATTCTCCCCACTGGCCCACCACAATTTTCACAACTAATCAAACTAAGCCCGAAGGTTCTGTGAAACGCCAAATATATACAAAGATACCTGGCTGGTTACAGAGCTAGCAGTTGCCACCTGGCCTTTTAAGAAATTCTCCAGCTACTTATTCACACCCCTTCCACATGTTTAAATGCTCAACATCGCACTGGCCATTATTGATCCTAGGCTCCTACATGTTTGGACTGAGAAATGATCTTCTGTGGACATCTAGGGAGGCCTGCCCTGCTGTGAGAAGAATTTCAAAAGGAGTTGGGTTACACGATTTCATGTAGATGAATGAAAACCCACGCATAATAAAATGAGATACAACATGCCCCAGGTGTATGTCTGAGCCCAGCCAGTGCCAGAATGGAAGAGAGTTAACTGGTAAGCTGGTGTGAGGTTAATGAGAGCAGAGTGGGTAGAAACAGGTGCTTCTGGCTCCTAGAGATTTCCCTAGAACAACCGCTCTCTCTCCATGTTTCAGAATCTGTCCTCACTTGCCACCACACTCCCCGGGCATGTGTTGCTTAGGCTGCAAAGCTTATTAAAAGCTTGCTGGCTTCTCCCTGCCCTAGGATTTGACTTTTGCACTGTTGTCTCTGAACCAGCACTTTAGCATCTTTGATGTATTTTTTTTTTTTCCTGTTTAGGTCCCGTGCAGGTAGCAATCAAAGACCATGTTTCATAGGACTCCTCTCCACCGGCTAGTTCTTACTGCTGTCTTGGCACTCTTTCTAGGATGCCCCGTTGTCTTGAGTTTTGGTCGGGACGCTGACATAGATTTCCCATTGAGAACTGAGCAGCAACAGTCATTTCTACTTGGCGTTTCAACCAGTTATGAGTCTTCATATTAGTCATCGCCCACTGAAAAATATATAAACAAATAATCAAACAAATAAATAAAGCTTCTGTAGCCAAGGCAGGTAGCTGGGTGTGTCTAAGGGTATAAAAATAAATTTATAGGAGGCATATTTGCTACATATACATTTAGCTTAATAACATGGAACTAGGAAGCCGACTAACTGGAAATAAAAAGGAGGTCCATAGGAGAGGAGGGTATAAAAGAGAGGAATGAGTGACACATTAACAATATGATACAGATATGTGGACTTGTCAAAACACAAATTAAAAAAAAAAATCTTTAACATCCATACCAATCAGCTATGGATTTTCGTTGAAATGCAAAGTAGGAATGAGGAGTTTGGATTGGTGTGGGGCGTGAGCTTAGAATTTTAAACCCGTGCCCAATGGCGTGATTGAGATTTTACCAGATGGGAAGAATGACTCTGGTTGTTTCTAAAATGGCACCAACGTCAGAGCTACCAAACACTTACATGATTGGCATTTCTGAGTTCTATGGTCAGAAAACAATTGGATATTATTCCAGTTCAATTCAGCAGTAACTACCCAGTACCTAAGGCTGGATCCAAATACAAGTACTGTCACTGATAAAACCAATATTGGAAAATATGACATATATGAAAATTAATAGTAGCTTTAAGAAAGCATTATTTTTGAAACTTACTTTATTGTAATTTATACATCTGTCACTGTATATATGTATATACAAATGTGCTTATGCTCAGAGAGTCCAGAAAAGGAATCAGATTCCCTGGAGCTAGAGTTATAAGTGGCCATGTGTCTGTGTACATGCTGGAAGTCAGTGTTCTTGTCATCTGAAAAAAAAATTTACTTTTAATCACCGAGCCATCTCTCCAGCCCAACAACAGCATTCTTAAACATTCACCCCTAGAACTAGTTCATGTATACCTTGGCTTCCAGGCAGTTCTTAACCTTACAAGCATTTCTTTAGGGATGCTTCTCCCAATGAAGATCAAGGTCTGGGAAGCTACCATGGAACTCCCGTTCCTGCCAGCTGCTGCCTCATGCATTTCTTCCTTCATTCTCTTTGTAGTCCAATGGCTGGTCCAACAGTCCAAGGATACATGTCTCCCTTGGCATCTGTAGCTGTACTGTCTCCCAAAACTAAGACCCAAGGCTCAAGCTTGCTTACCCAATTCACTGCAAAGGCCAGTCTAGCTTTCACCTCTAGTGTAAATAAGGTAAGTAGTGTAAATAAGTGTATTTACAAATTGATATGAATTACCTCTCACTTGAGCTGCTAATTTTGTGCCTTTCCCCCTCAAATTTACTTCTATCCAGTAAGGCTAAGAAGTCAAATCTCCAATGGTTGTGTGGGTGGTGAGTATCTCATAATGTCCAGGAGCACTCTGCTTAGCAATCCTTTCTCCCTGTCATTCTTCTTCATCCTATAGCCTTAAAACTTTAATGCAGCTTAGTAGAGTGAAATACTTCGTATCTCCTCCTGAAGAATTTGAAATCTTAGGCAAACTCACAAAGATGAAAATGGTATGTGAGATGTACAGTGATATTGCAAAATGATGAAAAGGGATAATTATGGAGACCTAAAAGGGGTGATATGTAAAAATACCTAATAAATAACTGGTATGAACAATCAGTTTAAGATGAAATCTTATATGTGAGGTGGGTGTAGAAATGATTCAGGAGCAGGAGCTCTTTCTTCTCAAATGAGGGCCTGAATTCAGGTCCCATTACTTTTACAAAAACTCAAATTTAGCTCTACGTATGACTAGTTCCAGCTCTGAAAGAGTACCGCACCACACACATGTACATACAAAGACATATAAAAATTACATGTGATATATGTAGTTGGAAGTGAGAAATGGGGGACTGCTGTCCAGCTGTGATCCCATCTGAGCACCATGCCTTTGCATAGCTCAGAAAAAAGACAAAGTGTAGATTTTAGGACATAACAGGGAAGAGTTGTTCACAGATGGTAAACAGATGAAGGACAGGGGCTCAGTATTGGCTTCTGAGACTCAGTGAGTCCCACAAGGGGCCTGGGCTGGAGCAGACATCTGCGTCATATCAGTCAGTCTTTAGCCAACACAGAAGACTTAATAGTTGTTCATATATAAGACTTTAGTATCCACTGCTCCTCCAGATGGCTGTGCCAAACAGCACAGGAGCTAATTCTCAGCCTTTCAGAGGCAGTGACTCAACTGATCTGAAAGCTAGGGCCAATCTGCAAGCCAGAAGAACAAATGAACCTGGCTCTGGTGGGGCACAGCTATTTGCACTTCTTTTGGTCAATGGTTCTCAACCTTGGCTGTATACATTACAATCACCTGGGAACATTAAATATAGTGGTAAAGCCATGGATCTCCCTAAAAATCCATAAAATGTAAATTTCTGAAGGTGATGCCTGGCACCAGGTTTGTTTTAAAAATCTCCCGTGATGATTCTAATGCACAGCTTGGGTCAGAAAGGTCTATTTGAGGCCAAGGTATCGGTTCCCAGGAATGGAAATGACATTTCTCGCATTGATTTTTCTTCACAAATGATTATGAAGCAATTAACAACAATGAACCAGAGTCTGAGTAACCAGTGGCTAAGTGCCAGAGCTTTGAGGAGCTATGAAACAAGATGATGAGAGAAAACGTGGCTTTCCAAAATGATGGCCACATAGGTTTGCTTGCCAAGTACTCTAGCAAAGACAGTGGCTACTTTTTAAGTTAGGAGTTAAGTTTTAGCCATATTGTTAAATTCGATAAGTTACTTTGCAAAGCAAAGAATACAAATGTACTCGAGTGACAGTGAGTTTTAAAGTCCACAAAGGCTGATGTATCACTTTGAAGAGTTAGTAGGAATCAGTGTGGGGTGTAGACAGCAAATGGCTTTGGGTTCTGGGTGTGAACTTGAGGAAAACATGAGCCGCTTCTCCCCTCTCACAGGTGTTTCAGCATCAATGTGATAAGACAAGACCACAGTGTCTCCTCTTTCCTGAATGTGATTCTACTTAAGAAATAGTTTAGATATTTCTTCGTATATTGTGTGTGTGTGTGTGTGTGTGTGTGTGTGTGTGTGTGTGTGTGTGTATGTGTTGGTGTGTTATGTGTGTACATGGTATATGTTCTTCTCAGTATATGTGTACACACATGTGCTTGTAGGAGTAGATGCACATATGAGTGATGTGTTTGGAATCCAATGGTAGACATTAGTCATCTCTACACTTTCTACTTACAGTTTCTGAAGTTATCTCACTCACTAACCCTGAAGCTCACTGAATGAGCTGTGCTGACTGGCCAGGGAGGTCTGAGGATACCTTTCTGCTTCCTTTCCCCTTGCCCCTTGTTGAAGTTACGGGCATGCTCAGATCGTTATACGAGTGAAGCGAGCACCTTGCCAACTGAGCCGTCCTCCTAGTCCAGTTCCATTATTCCTAAGTGATTCATGTTACCAGAAAGAATTGCTTATTCCTTACCAGACTTGGAGGAGTGCTTTGTTGCTGCCCCTATGTACTGGTCTTCAGGTGTCTCCTTTATATACAAGGTTCAAGTTCTTCAAGAACTCATTTGCATTGAGATGGATTGACTTGGTGCCTAAAGCACATGAAACATGGAATATATGGGGCATCAAGGGAAGAGAGAGAGAGAGAGAGAGAGAGAGAGAGAGAGAGAGAGAGAGAGAGAGAAGTGAAAAAATATGTTTGTATAGTAGGGGAAGGGTGCATTTGACAGCTGTACTGTTCTTGTCCCAGTAATATTAAATTAAGTAAGCAAAACTGGAAAGAAACACCTGACAGAAACTTGCATATTTGAGAATCCAATACTTACATATGCACTGATCTTTCTGGCTTTTGAATACTTCAGATAAACTGTTTTAGTGGTTCAAACTATGAGGCTAGGGAGATAACTCAGCCAGGAAAATGCTTAGCACATGAGGATGAAGATCCAAATTTGGTATTTAACATTCATATCAAAATTTGAGCATGTTGGGTACACATTGAATCTTAGGAGGTAGAAAAGGCAGGGTTTCTCTGGCTTGCTGGCCAAGCAGACCAGCCTAATAGCTGAGGCGTAGGTCCTAGTGTGAGATCCTGTCTCAAAACAAAACAAAACAAAACAAACACACAAACAAAAAACCAAAATGAAAGAGATAAACAGTTCCTAAAGAATTATACTGGGTTATCTTGTGCCTTTCACATACATGTACATACATGTTCATGTGTGAAGTAGGCACTCTAACCAGCCCAAGCATGGAAAACATGGCCCTAAAAGGCCTTGCCCTTTCCCAAATGCCTCTTCCTTGTGAAAAATCATTAGATTACATTCTTAAAGCTAGTCACTGACTTATATTCACTTATTTGGCCACTTCCTCACCTTGAAGCTGACTACCAAGGTCCAACTATCAAAGTATTTCATCAGTTGAGTAATCAAAAGACTCCTCTTGGCTACCCTAGTTTAGCAGGCCCAATTAACACAAACCAACTCATCCTAACACAAAGTTTCTTTCATCATTTACCTTTATCAGCTGCCATTTGCCCATGGATCATGTCTGTCTCCTCTCTCTCCAGAGGCAGTCCTTTGTCCCTGGGGATGAATACATCTTCTCCCTTGTTCTCTTCTCCTTTGTACCCCATCTCCTGTCTTTATTTAATTATTCCCTGTACCTTGTCCCTCAGAGGAATATAAATATCCTTTATGCTGAGAAGTTGGTCTTATGTATTTTGTGCTTGTGTGGGTACCAGTCCATTCAATCTGTACACCAGTATACACTCCAAAATATGCACACATATGCAAAAGAACATCCAGCATCTCTTAATGTGTCCTTGTCTAAACAACAGCATCTTAATAACTTTTTGGCAAATCCAAGTTCTCACAGTGCCTAAGACCCTCATTACAAACAATTTCTGATTTGTGTATAATTTTGTGAAATGATGATATGGACAAAAGTGTGGTTACAACAGTGAGAATATGACTGGTCAATAACTGACAGTGACAGATTTCATCTTAGCTGAACACAAAGGAAGTTCTGTGGCTCCCCTCCAGCTCTCTCTCTCTCTCTCTCTCTCTCTCTCTCTCTCTCTCTCTCTCTCTGTGCATGTGTGTGTGCATGCATGTGTAGTTGTTCTCCATTTTATTTTTCAAGACAGAGTCTGTCACTGAACCTGGGCAAACTCTTTCAGCTCAATTGGCTGGACAGTATGTCTTAGGGTTCTACTTTTCTCTTACCTCTCAGAATCAAGGTTACAGAATGCACCTTCAGCCTGGTTTTTGTTCAAACTGAGGTCCTCATGGCCTTCAAAGCAAACACTTTACCAATGCAATCATCTCTCATGCCCCCACATAAGCATTCTTTTTAAGCCGTTATTACAATTTATTCATTTTAGATCACTTTTGCAGATTTTTTTCAACTTCATATTTAATGATTGTCCTACATTGCGTCTGAAAAAAATAATGAGTTCCCGCAATATCTGGTTTGACAACATAGCCATTTGCATAGTTCAACATTATATATGATGTACTGAATAGTTACAACCTAAGAGTTTCACTTTTCTACCCTATTCCAAATGTATCAGACCTTCAGGTGATGTCAGCCTTGCACGTATTGAGCGGTTCCATAGGCTTTCAGTCCAACTAGTCATAGTTTAGATAATTGGAATCTTTATTCTCAAAAGCAGTCTACTCTGAGGAATCTTTCCCTCTTCTTCTCTACTTAAGAATTCATAGCTGTGTTAATTTAGCATTCCTCCCCATTATACAGCTTCTCAGTAAGTCATACAGACATGATGAACGATAAATCAGATGGCCAGGCCTATATTGCTCATGACATTTTAATAGTATTAATCTGGGATAGCTTTTAATTGTCCATTCTACAGCATTTAATGCTACGAAGATATAGATGTTCCCATTATTCTAATTGTATTTCAAATAAATGTATGGGCTTAAATTCTCCGCCTAACCCTCTTAAACAAGGCTAAATTAGAGATGTCTCTATGCATGAAAAATGAATTATTTTACAGCAAACTTTGATTAATAGCATTGGGAAGCTGCAGCATCCACAATGAACTGTACATTGTCTGTACTTAGCTTGTCAGAAAATGACATGAAGGATTGGTGTGCATAGTCTCATCAAGAAACCAAAACAACAAAAAAAACAAAATTAAAAAAAAAAGAATGCAAAACCAGCATTTAAAGCACCTCTTCTGCCTTTTATTTCTGTTATCTACTTAAGGGAAAAATAGATGTTCAGATCACCTTACAGTCCTGTAAGGTTTTTAGTTATAAAACAAAACTCAATAATCTTTAAAGTATCGACTGACAGTAGAAGAAATCCATTAATGTCCCTCCAAAGCACCTTCCCAAACATATGGAGCATGAAGACAAACTGAATTAATCTTGAAGTGACCAAGTCAACTAATTTCCAAGGATTCTGTATAATCAAACCTTAATTCTAGCAATGGCACGTACTATGATATGTAACAGAACGGGAAAATTCCAGGCAATGATAACTTACTTGCCTATAATGCATCAAAATATATAGATATGAACTATTTTAATATGGTTCATCAAATTCTAATCTCATTAAACACTGTATCAAGAGTATGGTTAGATGTCTCCAGTGGTGTTATCAGATATAATCAATCATCGAAGCACGATGGCCACACAAGAGAAAGCAGGCCATAAAGCATTCTTATCTTTCTGACATGAGAACTTAGTATGTTTTTGTTTGAGCACTAAATAGTCTCAGAGGATTGTAAATCTTCCAAAAAAAATTTAAAAACTTTGTAGATTTTTATCTTCCTATCTGACTACCTCTTTCTGAGATTTTGGCCTGTATCAAGATTTGATATCAAATTATTTGTGTCCAATTTTGAAAAGAGTTCTGCAGGATGTACTTCACAACCCAAAGCTTGAGGGGACAAGGCCAGTACTTTGTTCCAAGCAAGCAGATTGCAAAAGATTTACAAGTGTTTAGGCAGCGGTAGGTCAGGGGCACAGGGAATGAATTGAGATGAAGAGTTTGAAATGCCAGCTTCAAGGTCTACAGCCCCAGACAAGCATCTGCAAAGAACTGCCAGGTGAGTGTGAAACAGGATGAAGTAGTTAGCCACTCAGAGATTTCTGGAGACTGAAGCAGATGGGAGAATTTGAAAAGACAGTATGAGTGCTTGGAATTAGATAATGGGGAAATACCAACAGAAAGGCTATTGATAACTTTCACTTTTGCAAATGTTCTAGCTATCTGTTTTGGCTATCTTGTTCCTAATCTGACTTACCAGGCCACTTTCAGAAATCAGAATTGTTTGGAAGTCATTGTAATTAGTCTTCTTATGTAGGAATATGCCCTTTTTGGTCTACCAGATACCCCTCACAAGGCAATGCATCTAGTATTCCTTTATCAGTTTAAAACAGTGTGTTGGGTATGATAGGCCATAGCTCTTTCAAATTGTCCTGAGTGTGTGCAGAGGTACCTGGGATCAAGAGCACACCTTGAATGTATCACCCATTGTTTAATCAATGTAGATATGTGGAAAGCCCTCAAAGTGAGAGAAATATGTTTGTTTATTGCGTAGAACAGAATTTGTAGTAGATTTGAGATAAGAGAATGTGCTGTAAGATTTTTTGTCAACTTGACATAAGCTAAAGTCATCTAGCACACTTGTGGAAGTCAACTCAGACTATTAATGGAGAAAATGTCTACATCAGATTGTCCTGAAAGCAAGTCTCAGGGTCATTTTCTTGATTAATAATTCATGTGTGAGCATGCAGGCTCCTGTTACAGTGCCACCCCTGGACAGGTGGCCCTGAATGGCATAAAAAGCCAGGCTGAGGGGCTGGAGAGGTGGCCCAGTGGTTAGGAGCACTATTTCCAAGGTCCTGAGTTCAATTCCCAGCCACCACATGGTGGCCCACCACCATCTGTAATGGGATCTGATGCCCTCTTCTGATGTGTCTGAAGACAGCTACAGTGCACTCATATAAATAAAATAAATATATTTTTTTTAAATCAGGCTGAAAAAGCCATGGACAACAAGCCAATCAACAACACTCCTCCAAGGCTTTTGCTTCAGTTCATATCTCTTTTCTTCTGCCCTGCTTGAGTTCCTGTCTGGCTTTTTGACTGTCATGAGGTCCATAGGTGAATAACCCCTTTCCTTGCCAAGTTAGGTTTAGTCAATGTGTTTTTCTCAGCTTTGGAAAGCAAGCTAACACAGGGATGGTAGCTGTCAGCTAAGCCAGGTTTTTACTGATCCTTTGCCTATAAGGATCCCACTTTCCTAAGCTTTAAGAGAGCTTGCTGGTCCTTTCTTATCCCCTCAACCCCCAATTTCTTCCTTTTACCTCCCCTTCCCTTTTCTTATTCTTACTCTACCCTTTCTTCTCTTTTCTTCTCCTTCCTTTCTTTCCCTTTACCCCCTCACGGCACCCTTTTCCCTGAGCACTTTCACACATTCTCAAGCTCCCCTCCCTCATCCTTTTTTTTTTTCTATGTATGATAAGACATTCTACCTTCATTTGCCCAAGTAAATATAGTCATTTCACTTTGCAAAATGACACATGCTTTCCCAAAGTTTCCTTTTTAATTCCATTCTAGAATGAAGAAATTTCATACCATTGTAACAAAGGAAATGTGTATCAGAGAGGAAATGAGCGCCTCAGTTGGAAATGTTTTAAGAATCGACTCTTGCAATGATTTTTTTTTTCCGCAAGTTCGACTTAGAAAAACATTTGGGAGACCCTGAAAATGAACTTATTCAAAGTGACTCTGAGGAAATCAAGATACTTAAAAACAGTGAGCGTCATTTATAACTGCGGTTTGACGCAGTCTAGAATCATGTGGGAAGAGTCTCGAGAAGGACTGTCTAGATCAACTTGCCCTGCGAGCATGTCTATGGGAGACTGTGTTGATTCTGTTAATTGAGGCTAAAGCCAGACAAGAGATTCTCTGAGTTTGGTTTGTACCATACTAGGAGAAAATGAGCTGAGCACAGTATGATTGTATTCCCTTTCTCTCTTAGCTTTACATTTCATCTGACTCAGTGCTACACTGGCTTCTGGCTCAATGGGTTGTTATTGTCAACTGTAAGCCAATAAACCCTGACCTTTCCAAGTTGACTTTGTCTGGGTACTCTATCACAGCAAAAGATATATAAGTGGGGCACAAACAAACATCAAACAAAATAATTTTATTTGCGGGCAAAGATTATATCATGGAAACTAGTGTATCCTTTAGACCACGTGGACTTTTCATTAGTCTATCACTGAGCATTTTCCATTCTAATGTCAGCCAGGTTCAGGTCACTTTTTTTCCCATTGTAAAAGAAAACAGCAGGGGCCCAAGTCACTGAGCAATTGATTATGCTTATACAACTAGTTAAGCAGCTGGTTTTCTCCAAATTATTGGACCCCACACCTTTTTATTATGCCATGACATCGGTATATTTCTGAAGAATTTCCAAGGGGCTCTAATTGGGCAAAATGTCAGATACAAAGAAAAATAAGATGTCTTAGTAATGTAAAAAGATTTGGAAAATTGATATATACTGTTTCTTTCAGAACATAATCCTCCCCAGGTTCCTTGTATTCTTATGCAGTCTGATCTGAGAAAAAGTACATGTAGTCAATTTTAACATGTTTGTACAAGAAGACATGCTAATGTAGTAAAGTACTGGAATTTCGCTCTCCTCCGGGGAGACTGGCTTACCTTTCTGGGTGATATTGATCAGAGGATCTTTCTGTCTGTGGGGACACAGAGATGGGATAGCTTGCTGCATATGCGTTGGTTTCTTTCTCATCGCTATGACTCAGTAGCAGACAAGAAGCCACTGAAAGGAAGAAGCAGGGAGGATTTATTGAGGTTCAGGGTTTGAGGGGATCCAGTTCATCGTGACAGGAAAGGCACTGTGGGAAGGAGTAGTGATGGCTTATGTCTTTGCATACTATCAAAATCCAGGCTGACCCGCCGATGATTGATTTCCTCTGCCCTTACCCTCTTAAGGAATCCATGGTCACCCAAAGCAACATGAACAGTGGGGAAATGAATATGTAAATCTACTAGTCCATGGGGGTATATTTTTACTTATGAACCATAACAGACTATTCATAAAATTGTTATTTCTTCAGCCAGATTCTTGTCTTCCTGTCTTCCTGTCTTTTGATTGTCAACCCTATAGTACTCAGGAGGCAAAAGGAAACATGGCCTACAGTAAAAAAATAAGGGTAACTGTCGAAGAGCACTTGGGCTTAGTGACTCCTTATCAGCCAATACTTTGCAATTATTGCCTAATATACAAAGTATAAAAAATTCCTTAATATGACCTTAGACTTCTGATAGACTTTCCTTTAGTTGCTACTAATATCTTGGGCATGTGATTGTCTATTCCTAGGAATTCCAAATTCAACATGCAGGTTCTAACAGGTATTCAAACAAGGAAACATGTTTGTTGTCTTTTTCTAACAGAATACATTTTTCCCCCTCTTGTACACCCATCTGGAATACAACCCAAAGAGGAAATGCAGACAGCAGAGTGCGCTGTTGAAAACAGGGAGTCTCTGAGAACAACATTCTGCTGGCTACAGCTTTGTCAAGCCTCTTTTGAGTGTTGGCTGATTCTCCTCTTTCAAGCTCCAGGAGAAAAAAAAAAATTCATGAAGTAGATGCTATGCTTCCTGCAAACCTCTGCTTTTGTTTCCCTGTATCCATCACCTTCCTGGCTCTAATTACATGGCTTTGCACATCCTTGAAGCAAAGATAAATCTCTCTTCACAAAAGAGATCTTTCTTTCCTTAAACAACTGCTCTGGAGGAGCCCTTAAACATTAGATCAAGAGTCTGGCTTGGCTGTCTATTCAGGTTTTGTCCCCGAATCCTGCTTGTTCTAATTGCTATGCAGTATTAGCTAACCTTGAGAAGAGTCTGTCTTTTCTCTCTCTCTCTCCCACCACATTACATGGAATAATGGCATAAGCAGCTCAGCCGAGAAACTGGAATAAATTGACATGAAGCCCTTCTTAGCGCTGGTCTGAGAATTCTCCTGGAGGAACTTCTCGGTAATAAAACAAAACTCCGCTGGAAATATACATTGGAGAAATAAATTGGAAGATGGCCTTAAATGTTTTTGAGTGGGTCCCAAGGAACAGAAAAGGAAGCAGAATACAGAAAACCATAAACAAAACTTTCAAGGTTGATTCAATAAGCTGAGCGTTTCCCTCCCAACACCCAGCTGCCTGCCAATAGCTAGACAGACAAATCGAACAATTAGAGGCTATGAAGCAGGATACGAACAGATCTATAGCTTGGTATTCTGAGTGGGGACTTAACCATTGTTTGAATTAAATGATGCTAGACAGAAAAGATTATGTCTGCCCTAGACGGCAGAGCAATAAGACTCTGTAAGAGGTACTTCTTAACCTGAGCATCTATGATGTGTCTGGTGGTTTGATGTGCTCCAAGGATGCCAAGATGAGAGACGTAGCTTTCCCCAAAATATAAAGAAGAAACATCCGTGTAAAAGAACTAGCATAATACTCTTGGGAAAGGATTCTAAATGTGATATACCTGTGCCCCGGGGAGACCTTGCTGGGCAATACTTTTCTACTAACAGAGTGCTGGAGAGGCTGGGTCCTCGGAGTCTTAGGGAATAAGTTGAAACTTCCAAGCTTGAAACAAAAGCAGTTGTTTGGAAGCATCTGGGGATAAGAGGGTTGCTGCATTTGGAAATAATGAAGGCTAGTCTGGCTGGAATGCTAAAAACAGGGGGTCAGGAAAAAAAATGTTCCTGAGCTGGTGAGGAGGGACTGATATTAAAAGGCCTTTTGTGTTATGCTGAGAGACTTGGTCATTATCCTGAGAGCTAAGATATAGCCATGGATGTGTTTTATAGTTAGGTTTCATTCTTCATTTCCCTTCTTGTTCTTATGGTCTTTAAGCCAACAGAGAGACCAGTTAACTGTAAGACAAGTTTATGTTATCTACTTTGTACCTTCAATTCATTGGTTGCATTGTATTTAATTTAAAAAATTTATTTATTTTATTTATGTCTATATGTATGATACGCCACGTGTGCGGCAGTGTGTGCAGAGACCAGAGAACAGCATTGGGCCCATGGGAGCAAACGTTACAGATGGTTTGTGAGTTGCCTCATATGAGTACTGGAAACTGAACTCAAGTCGTCTGAAAGACCATTATATGATCTCATGCCAAGGCATCTCTCCAGCACTTGGTACATTTTCATATATCATCATAATTTCATTTTGCCTACTAGTTTATATTGTGTTTATAGAAATGTACAATAGATTTTCATGTCTTACAAAGATATTTTAACCCAATGATTGCCCCTCTCCCCCACCATATATATATATTTCCCAGCCAGGAAGGCTCAGTTTTTTGTTTGTTTGTTTGTTTGTTTGTTTTTGAGACAGGATTTCTCTGTGTAGCCCTGGCTGTCCTGGAACTCACTCTGTAGACCAGGTTGGCCTCGAACTCAGAAATCCGCCTGCCTCTGCCTCCCAAGCGCTGGGATTAAAGGCGTGTGCCACCACCACCTGGCAAAACTCAGTATTCTCAATAAAGATTCCTTAAAACTCAGTGGAGCACTTCTCCGCATTGGTGAAACCTCAGGTTTGAACTCAGCACTGGAAAAAAATAAGTTGTTAAAGCCAAAGATTGTGCTTACTTATACAAATCCCAGTGGCAGTGGAAACAGGAAGTCAGCAATAGTCCCTTTAAAGTTCGGCCCCTGTGCTGTCTAGCTTTATTCCCCTTCCTGTTCCTCCTGCAAGAGGTTAGTCATTCGAGCATCCCATTGTGTCTGTGTTGCTGATGACTTCTGGCTACAATTTGACTCCTAAGTATTCTTTATGTTGTCTTCATAGATCTGGCTCTTTGCAAAGAAATTTTCATTTAATTTGAGATAGCTCAAAGACCATATCAAATATTGAAAACTAGGTTTCCAGCATCAAAGACTTACTCCTTTATGCAACTACATGTGATAAATATTTCTTAAATAGTTTTTTGCTACCTTTGGCTGTATGCCTAACTGGTATTGCAGCGAAATCAAAAACAGGAAAATGATTCATTTAGTCGGAAAAGCTGCATATTTTTTGTATTATTTATGTTGAGGTTCTCTGACAGATCTCTGTTTTTCATTTTCTGGCAATCGCTGCTCCTTTAAATTGCTATTTTAAAAATCATGTTTCTATTACATTCAGGTTTCTTTTTTAGTATAGTTATTCTGAAAGAAGGAAAAAGGACAGAGACCAATTTCGATCTGCGTTTTACTAGCATTAAGATTCATTGACTCAGTTTTAAAAATCACAAAATATGGGGGTTGGAGCAATGGCTCAGTGGTTAGGAGCCATACTGCTCTTGTAGAGCAGCCAAGTTTGGTTTGCAGCTCTCACATTGGCTGCAGCTCCTGGGAAGCCAGTGCTCGCTTCCGTCACCCATGGACTCCTGCGTTCATGTTTGCATATCCCACAAACATGCATGTGTGTAAAACTGGGACCATAAAATGTTTACTTGAAGAGGGTTGAGAATCCTTTCAGACTTTACTATGGCAACAAATTTCCTCTGTGTTGACCATGACTTACTTATGTTAGAGTATCCTAGGTGAAGTCAACGTGTGTGTGTGTGTGTGTGTGTGTGTGTGTGTGTGGTTGTATGTGTATGTGTGTAGAGAATACTTTGACAGTCCAATGGGAGATGAAGGAATGAAATGACTAAAGTTCTTTATATGATTATATGAAACTCTCAATAAAATTTGTAAATCCTGGCAAGAATGCATGCACTAGTAAACTCAGTTTTGAGGAAGTATCCTTAGACGAGACTAAGGCTTTCTACAGCTGCAGTATGGCCAAAGCAATGGGCTGTGGGTCAGTGAGAGAAAAATTGAGGAAAACGTTTGATGTCAATCTCTGACCTACACACACAAACACACACACATGCATGCACGCACGCATGCACACACACACACACACACACACACACACACACACATGCAACTACAGACTTGCTCATACTCCTCCATGCATCTACAGAAAGTTAATTCATTTAGTTGGACATAACAAGTATCATCTCATGTAAATAACATTTGTCTGATTTACAAAAGAAAATAACTGTTAGTAAATCACCAATAGGATAGAAAAGGGGAAATTTTCATTTTATAATCATGTAATCCTTTTAATGCTTTCTGACAACTTCATCCATTTCTTCAGTGTATCTTGGACATTTCTGCCCCTGGCAATGTGATTATTTTAGTTAAATGTGCTATGTATGAATGCAATTTAAGGAAAGAAGGGATTTTATTTATAGGAAGTAGTAAGTATTTTTAAAAATGCTATGGAGTGTGATCTCAAGAAGGTTGAATTTTAGAATGTCTGAGATCCGTATAGGAGAGGTCAGACTCCAGATTTGCAGTGAATATGGTTTCTCTTATTTCTCTGTGTTGGGTCAGCATTTCAATCAGGAGCCTCCAATTCTCTCAGGAGGTGAGTGACTTGTGGCACTACACATTTTTATTGTCTTTCATCTGATTGTTATTATTTCAGAAATAAGTCAACCTCTGACCATCATCAACTTCTAAAGATTGTGCTTTACACTTTTGATCTGTAGTAATCATTTTGTCATGGTGGTAAATTGTGTATCTCTGTGTTAGGAAAAGTAGATAAAACTGGATGCTAAAAACACCAGGGATTCATTCAATCTTTGGAAGTGAAACATTCTCAGCCCAGGTCTTCCAGATACTTCCGTGATACAATCAGTAAGTTTATGCTTTTTACTAATTTTCATTAACATATATGTTGTACTGATCATTCATTCATTGAGGAGGATAGGAATTAAAAACTAAAATTTGGTAGAAGGAGGGATTTCTTAGTGGATAGGAATATTTGCTGTTCTTGCAGAGGAGCAGAGTTTAGCTCTGAGAAACTGTTTGGTGGGTCAAAACTACCTGTAATTTCGTCTGTAGTTTCATGGGATTCAGTGTCATCTTTTGGCTTACACAGAAACCAGGAGCAGGCATGACCATGATACCCAGACATATATCAGGCAAAATACTAAAACATATGGGAGAAGATTTCGAGGACTAAAACTGTGAGACAAGGACCAGATCAATCATACTTTGGAACATAGTTTCTGAGAAGTACATTTCCTTGTAGTTAAAAAAAAGAAAACAAAAATTCTCAGAGTTGAGGATGGGAATACCGAACTGTAACCATCACTACTCAGGAAGATTAGGAAGGAGCACCATGAATTTTAAGTCACACTGGGCAGCTCTATGAAACATCCACCTTACAAATAAGTATATTTGAAAATTATATTTTTCTATGTATCTCTTAAAGCATATTAGGAGTATACTTTCAAACACACAGACACTTCAAAATGTTTAGGAGAATAAACCCTATAACTACCTTCTTCAAAAGTGAGACTATCTTAAGGAACAATGCAATAGAGAGGTAATAAAGGAAGGGTCGGAGGAATAGGGGCTGTGCCCCATGTGTCATGAATACCTGGATGAAAATATCCTTTGGTAACACAATCATGCTACACACATTGACTACATACAATGGAACACTCTTAAAAAGAAAATGCACTTCAATACATATGACCTCTCAAAGACAACAAAAGGGTAACAATGAACGCAAGAAAAATTGCAAAGATAGTTCAACAATTAAAGATACTTGCTGCTTGTAAACACTAGAGTTTATTGTCTAGAATCCCGGTTGTGTGACTCACTATTGTCTGTAAGTCCAATTACAGGGAATGAGACACCCTCTTCTAGCCTCCACAGGAACTACTATAGCCATGTGCACCTACCTATTCACAGACACACACTTACTGTGATTAAGCATATAATAAATCTTAAAACATATAATAAACACATATTTTGCTACTTTTTCCAATGTTCTTGGCATTATTATCTAAGTGGAATTTTCTGACAGACCTAACACTCAATGATATCTCACCAAATATAAACATAATAGTACTATTTAAAAACTTGGACATTGAAGCTTATGTTGAGGCACATACCTCCATCAATGCAGAAATTGAAAAAACAAACTGTCAATCTCACTTCACAGGCTAGAAGTCCAGATAGAACTTTTGCATTTGTCTCAGGCCTTCAACAAGCACTAACATTGTGACATCTGGATAATGACTTCCATTCAGGTTTCAGCATAAGTGAATCTAAAATACTGAGGGCTGGAGAGATTGCCCAGTGATAAAAAGTGTTTACTGTTCTTGCAGAGGACTTGAGTTCAGATCATAGTACTTACATGAGGTAGCTCATCTGCCATAGCTACATTCCCAAGGAATCTGAAGTCCTCTGCTGGCCTTCACAGGCACTGTTCTAACATAAACCTACACCTACATACACCTATACATACACTTATACATACACCTATACATACACCTACAGATACACTTACACCTATATTACACTTACACTTAGAAACAGGACATGAATGTCTGAAACATTTCTCTTTTTTTATTGAAAATAGATTCTTTTCTCACACAATATATTGTGATGAGAGTTTCCCCTCCTGAATTCTCCTCCTTTCCACATACACTCCCTTTTTGTCTATCATTAGAAAAGAACAAGCTTCAAGAGAGAACACCCAAACAAATAAAATATGAGCTGAAGCAAAACTTTCATATTGAAGTTAGCTATGGCAATCCAACAAGAGAAGGGTCCCAAGAGCAGGCAAGACAGTCAGAGACCCACTTGCTCTCTTAGTCAGGAATCCTATGACTAAGCTAATAGCTATAATATATACATAGAGGTACTGGCCCCTGTATGCTCTATGCTTGATATTTTCATCTCTGCGAGTTCATATGTGCCTTGCTTAGTTGACTCAGAGGGCCTTTTTCTGCTAGTGTCTACGATTCCCTCTGGCTCTTATTATGCTTCCTCCTCCTCTTTCACAGGGTTCCATGAGCTCAGTGTTGTGTGTGTGTAGGGGGGGAGATTAATGGAGGTGTGCTCTTTAGACTCTCTTTCCACATAATATCAAGCTGAGGTTCTCTGCATCTCCTCCTATTTGTTGCCTTAGCAAATCTCTCTGATGATAACTGGCGAAGACACTGATCTATAAGTATAGCTCAATGTCATTAGGAATCATTTTATTGATGCTTTCTTTTGACCAGTAGTGTTTGATTTTTACCCTAGGTCTCTGGGCTATCTATCTATGGTGCTAGGTTACCCAAGCCATGGGAGGTATGAGTTTCTTCTCATGAAGTAGTTCTTAGTTCAAATAAAATATTGGTTGTCTACTCTCACACATTCTGTAACATTACCCTATCATAATTTGTAGGCAGGAGATATTACAGGTCAAGGTTTTGTGGCTGAGTTGGTGTCCATTTTTCTCTTTCCATAGCCTGTGAACTATAGTTTGTGGATTGTAGCTTGGTTATCAATTACTTTATTGATAATATCCACTTATAAGTGAATACATACCAAATTTGCCTTTCTGGGTCTCATTTACCTTAGGATGTATATATTTTTTTCTAATTCCATCTGTTTGCTTGCAAATTTCATGATATCATTTTTAACAGCTGAGTAATACTCCATTGTAGGAATGTACCTTATTCCTTCTCTTCAGTTGTGGAACAACTAGATTGTTCCCAGTTTCTGGCCAGAAGGAGGTTGGGAGGGGATGGTTTGTGGAATGCACAATGTGGGCAGGGCTAGAGGGAGCCTGTAGCTGCTCATCTGTTGCTAGGCTAGGGGGTAGATTGAGGGAATGGGTCTAGGTCTCAGAGAGACCAGAGATCTACTTTGAAATAAAACTTTCAAAAATTCTTTTAAAAACACTGACTGGAAGAAATTCCTACAAGTTTTGGCTCCCAATGAACACGAAGGTTAAATTCAATCTAAATATGACCTCACCAAATCAGGCACAAAAGCAAACATAAAACGGAAATTTGTTCTGACTAATTAAACAAACTTGTGGAAATCTCCTGGGACTTCTAGACCCATTGCCATTGAAATGAAAATCCTGAAATTTCTTAGCCCTCAATAAAAACAGAGGAGAAATAGGTCGACAAAATACTTGTAAGGACACAGAGAAAATATTTGAGTTTGTATATATTTCTCATGGGAATTTTGAATGATCTTAATGCCAAGCCAGTCTGGGGGTCTAGACTGGTTCTCCAGCACTGAGGGGGGAAAACAATCATGAGTTCAAGTCCAGCGTGGGCATAGAGTATGACCCTGTCTGAGCAGGGTGAGAAATTTTGGTTTTAATTTGATCAATGTTGCTTTGGCTTGTAGATAGATAGATAGATGGATAGACAGACAGACAGACAGACAGACAGATAGATGAATAGTAGATAGATAGATAGATAGATAGATAGATAGATAGATAGAT
>JADRCD010141110.1:7057-17113 GCA_019843815.1 Montemys delectorum | reverse complement strand
GAAGGTCTGTCAGGGGCAGGCTGCAGAAGGTCTGTCAGGGGCAGGCTAATAATGACCAGCTTTTGGGAGGTTGCTGTTAACGCTGCTCTGGTCTATGAGCATTTAAAAGCTCGTGCTGTAGACCACTGGGATGAGATGCTGGTAAGTGGAGAAGGTATCCGCCATGAGCAGCTGCTTTGTGAAGTTGGGGTAAGTCATCCGAGAAAGCCCACGTGGGCAGTGATGGAGATGCATACAGCTGCCTATTACAAGAGAAAAATAGCAGGTGAGCTTTCACACAGAGGAGGAGCTCGTCCTCTCTACACCCTGGTGATGAAATCCTGTTAAATCCTGTTACGTGTTAAACTTCTAATTTGATGTTTGTAACTCCAGTCAACAAATACTCTCTGATCCCAGGGTCCTCTCCCCAGTTAGAACCTGTGCTCTGTTAGTATGTTTGTAGCAATGTTTATTGTCTTCCGGGCACACAAAGATGATCCCACAGACTGAAAGTAAACGGAAGCTGATCAACATAGGGAGCACTTTAGAGAAGCGCCTTAGGGCTTCTTATTAGAACTCAAAGGAGCGTGCTCTAAGCTCGGTGCTAAACTAGCGCCAAAGAAAGGTCTCTGCCTGGATCTAATTGCTAGCTCCTTGTCCCGGACTTGCACATGACAATTCAAAACAAAAGGAATTGTAGTGTCAGAATGATCAAACTGTGTAAGATGTCATCAGAGAGGCAAATTCTCAGGCTCGCTCCAGACCTATTAAACCAAGAACACTGGGGCTAGGGTGCAGCGATCAGGCGCTGACCACGTGATCCAAGCCTTGGATGCTTCATAATGACTTCCTGGGCAGTGCTGATGCTGCCGGCCCAAGAACCAGTCCTAAGCATTGACACCATCGGCCAAGGACCACCAAGCACTTGGCGTATGTGAGTCTCTTTCTGGTGAGCTAGGCAAGCCTGCCTCAGATCTCTGCGATTGTGACTCTTCCAGGCCCCATCTCTTCTGGCGTTAGTACATATTTCTCTCCGGCCACAGTGGCACTAACGTCCTGTGCTAGAGAGAAAGAACTGTGCTCCCACTGAGCATCATTAAGGAAAGGGAAGCTGGATGTGTGGGAGTTCAGTTCTGTCCAGGCGTCTTGGGGTCTTGTTACTGGCTTGGCTGGGAGGTCTCAGGAAAGTTAGTTTAGGAAGTAGGTGGACACACCTCCCCAGGGTCTAGCCCAGGAACAACTGCCAGGGATAAAGAGAGCCTGTGCATTCTCTCCCTCATCTAGGGACTGCCAAAGAAGTTGGCCAGATGCCCATATTGTCTTCAGAGTCCACTCATCAAAAGTTGCAGAAATGCAGAAAAGGGGAAGAAGCCCTGGGGGCTTCCGTTTTGAAGGCCACATCCAATTACCTGTGCGAACTGCCTTGAGCTTCAGTCTGAAATTATTCACTCCAGGGCCCACATTGGTAATCTCTAATGTTGAACACTAATTATGGTCTCTACCTGGATGAATTTTCTTCCATCTATCCGCCTTGCACTTTCCCACGCACATAGGATGGCACAGAATGATCTGTGAGATTTCCCTCACTGTCTAGTACAGCTTGACTCTTTCTTCCCTGAGCTCACACAGCCTTGCCACACTGGTGTAAAATGTCTCCTTGCATCACATTATAGATGTCAACGGATTTTCTCCTGTCACTGTGTGGCAGGAGTTTTAGAAGCAGTCTGTCTTGTTCATCTTTATATCCCAAGAGCCCCGGGGAAAAGCTCACTGTGGCTTGATGTGCTTAAACAAATGTGTTTGTCCTCCTTGACTGAGATAGAGAGAGAACTTCATAGACTTCAAAAACCATGGCTTAATGAGTGTGAGCAGCTAACAGTAGTTCCTGAGAGCTTTGTGTGCTTTATAGATATGGGCTGAAATAAGACAAAGCAAAGCAATGGAAATATGGTAAAGAACTCAAAAATGTTATTTAAATGTAAAATTCAGAGAGGTGCTTTCTATGATTGAGGGTATTCTAGATACGAGAAGATGAGTGACAGAAGACCAGCAACTTACATATGGCCAGATAGTAACACACACACAAACACACAACCACAGCCACACAGACACACAGCCAGACAGTAATATACAGATATAAAGACACACACAGACACACAGCCAGACAGTAATACACACAGACACAAAGACACACACAGAAACATGCAGACGCAGATACACACACACACACACACACACACACACACACACACTGAATCTTATGTAGCTTGTTGCCCAGACTTGATGCAAATGTCTGTCAGTCTTTCTGTACAGTCACGTGTGAGCAGCTCATCATTCATTTGGGGTCTTCTCACCTCCAAGCCTTCTCACCACTTAGGTGATTCCCTTAGTCAGTCTGCGTACAGGTCTGGGGTCCTGACACAAGATCCTCTTCAACACTCTGACTGTCTTGTCTCTGCCTCTCTAAGATCACTGACAGGTTTTCCTGTGTGCTATGTATGGCTTCTGTGATACTGCCTGTCGAAAGGATTTGAAGAAACTTGAAATAATGGGAACTTGTCATTCTGAAGATGTACCACCAGGGGGCAGTGGGGGCCTAGCAGGCGGTCTGGAGAAGCTGGACCCTTTACTCTCCTGTCAGTCACATTTATGACCTTCATTTTGCAATTTTTAAATCAGTGACAATGGTTACACAACACTGTACGTAATAAACGATTATTTTTAAATTTTGAGGTTATAATTACAACATTTCCCTTTCCTTTCTCCAAACTCTACATCCCTCCTTACTCTCTTTCAAATTCTCAGCTTACGTCATTCATTGTTGCCACATGCATCTTTGTGTATATATGGGTGAATGTTACATGCACGTATGTTATCAGGGTTGACCACTTGGCGCTGTGTGCTCTTCCCTGGCAGACCACTTCTCCTGCTCTCAGATCCCTTGTTCTCTAGTTGTCTGCGTGTTCCCCGATCCACAGGAGCAAGCCGATTGTTGCTCCTCTTGCTCAGCTAACTGTGAGCAGTCGTGCTGGTGAGACTCTAAGGGCATAGCCTCTGACCTGGCTAGGAGACACACTCACAGTAAATTCCTCGGTCTTCTGCCACAGACTGATCTTAGAAGAGGTGATGTAAATGGTAAACAGGAAATCAAGAAATAATTTATATGTATTTTTCTTGATCCTGAGCGTATTCTTAGGGCTCCTCATCCTTCCTAACACTAAAAAGAGATAAGCAGAGGGGGGAAAGTACTCTGCCCATTATTTTACTCTGAGCTGATGAGGTTTGGTCTGTATTGTAAGGCTGAATACTGGCTTGTCTGCCTGCCCCCAGGGACGGAGGAGGAAATCCTTACGTAGGTCAAGTGATGGCTATGCAACCTGAAACCACTGGTTAAATAAAGATGTCTACAGCCTGTAGCTGGGCAGAAGAGAGGTAGGTGGGGCTTCATTCCAGGTTTCCAAGCAGAGAGGAAGAGAGGGGGAGGAGAAGAAAGAGGAAGACACCTTGGGGTGGATCGTGAGAACTGGTCACAAGGGCTGTCCAGTTGGAGTAAGAGTAGCCTGGGTGGAACGCGGCGAGTTTATCTCGGGGTTACTGACAGGGAAGTAGACAGATAGCATAGAGGGCTATTATCTGCCCAGCTCATTAGAAATGTTGTATCTTTTATTTGGGAACCGAATTATCTAAGGCGGGGTAGAAACCCCCAATTAATTTTTCCAACAACAGCTATTAAACTTTCTTGGCCAAACCTCACATCTCCAAGGTAAGCCTTCCTTACCTGCCCACAGTTGTGATGGCTGCCACCCTGCTTCCACGGCAGGAACAAACGGACTCTGCAAACAGACAGGTCTGATCTTACTGAGACACCATACTGATTTTGCTTAATGTCGCTTAGAACTCCAATTCACTTCTCTACAATGACAGGGATTCCCTGACCTCACAGACTGTAAGTCTGTCTTATTTAAATAAAAAATAAATCACTCCAGGTATAAAATATCTCCTTTTCCTCCTGTTTTCTCGTATTGGCTACAAATGGTTGTACACAGTCATATATGGACTGGCATGTAGGTATATTTGTCAATAGATATGAATATATGACATAGCACTTAGCTTTCACACATGAAATGTATATATGTGAGGCAGGTGCCACGCAAAATACTTTAGATGTAAATGAACTTGAGGATAAGCCCTGACTCTTCACTGTTTGTAAATTCCTACTGTGAGGCTTTGGATAAATTGCTTAGTTTCTGTGACCCTCCGAGTAGGCATTTACATGTGTGGATGAGACAGTCAGACATCAGTGCGCTCCTCTTCTATGCCAAGGTTGTGCTCTGGTCTGCCACTGATATTTATCTACAGCTGTATTAGTTTCACCAACAGTTATATCTGTGGTGGTTTGAATGAGATGCACTTCCTAAGCCTCCCCCCCCCCACAGTCTTGGGTGTCTGAACACTTGGTCCCCAGGTGGCAGTGCTGTTTGGGGGAGGCTTAGGAAATGCATCACTGGGTATGGGCTTTAAGAGCAAAAGCCTCAGGCCACTTCCAGTTCAATCTCTCTCTCTCTCTCTCTCTCTCTCTCTCTCTCTCTCTCTCTCTCTTATCTCTCTCTCCCCTGAGCTTGCTTTTAATGTGCTCTCAGCTTCCTGCTCCAGCGGCCATGCTGCTTGCTGCCAAGCTTCCCCATCACAATGGACTCTCATCGCTCTGCTCTGGAACTGCAAGCCAAGTCAAACTCCTCCAGCACATTGCTTTGGGTCACGGTGCTTTCTCATGGCAACAGAAAATCAACAAATACAATACCATTTTCATTATCGAGTTTAGTTCCGATTCTCCTATTTCTGGCTGACCCTCCACAATCTCTCCTTGAGCAGAGGAAAAATTGAAACGATGTTTCAGACAGAAGATAATGGGATAAAGCCACCAATACCTCCAGGAACTGCAGCTACTCCTAGGTTACAGATGGTTACCACAATTACAGGCAATTTATACCACAGGGTATGCCCAGAGTCCTTAGCTCCTTTGAAACCTCCTTGCCTTCATATCGATTCTGAGCTTCATGTCTACCCCCAGCAAGGACAATGACCATGTCATGAAGAGCAATGCCTACCATTGAGGTGATTCCTGGGAGTGCCATCAAGGCTTCCCAGCCGGGAAGAATTTTCTTCTTTCACCATGGTTTCTTGTCTCACTCCCAAAGTACCACCTGGTAGACTTAAATATGTTGCAGGAATTATTAAAAAAGATAGAACCGGCATGCTCCCATACTTGTGCCTCTGCCCTGGCGACCTGGCCCACCCTGTACTGGTGGGCAATGGCCGACCTGTTTTTATCTCGTGGAAGTTCTGACTTTGAACTTCACAATCTCTCCACCCAGCTCACTAGGTTCCCACTGGTGGATCGTTACCACGCCAACTCTGTGCTTCAAATCCCCCACAGCCTTTGTGGTGCACATCTGGCAAACCCACGCTTTGCTGCTGTACCTTTCTCTCTTGAACCCAGACAAGCCTCGTGAAGGAAAATGCAACACAAACTTAGTTCAGAAACAATGGTAACTCAATCTCTGGGCGCAACAACTAAAACCTAATCTTGTAAGCCTTATTAAAATCCGATTCCTCTGGTGGCAAATCCTTGCAGATCCGCCTTGATATGAGTACAACTCATTCTTCATTCCAGACATCTTCTCCCAGGAGAACAAACACCACAGAGCCATCCACAGCATAAATAATCTAAACAAGAGATTTATTTCTTTTTCTTTTTTTTTCTTAATTTTTTTATTATTTAAATGCCTTTTATACATCAAACATATTAATAATATTGAGTATTTTGAGAATCTAATAATACATAAAATTTTTGTTCCTTTTATATTCATATCCTTTCATACTCTAAAAATATCATTAATGAATATTTAATACTATCCATAACCGAGGATCCTGTATCTAATGTTGAATACTAAATTATTTTGAAACATGCAAAATATTCTTTGGGAATTAAGTGTAGTAAAAAAACATAAAATATTAAAAATGAATCATTAAGAGATATATTCAAAAGCCCTTATATGAGACCACCTGACATAGTGAGAGAGTATTTAAAATGCATTATATATCTGTGAACATTGTCTAACAATCAGTTTACCTAAAAAAGAATATCAGAGTTTCTAGGAGAGAAATTATTTTATCAGTAAGTAAATTTTAAAAATTTCAAAAGAGTAAAAACTCTTTGAACTTAAATATTAAGAAAATTCTAATTACAAGCAGTGAAAAAAATTATCAATAATATTTCCATGATGTTTGTAGAACATGATTTTAATAATTTCAACTGTTAATATTCAACAAACAGAATAATTACTTTAAGATATATTTTGTTGTTATGTCTCCCTTTTCATTTCTGATTTTATTAATTTGGATACTGTCTCTGTGCCCTCTGGTTAGTCTGACTAAGGATTTATCTATCTTGTTGATTTTCTCAAAGAATCAGCTCCTGGTTTTGTTGATTCTTTGTATAGTTCTTTTTTTTTCTACTTGGTTGATTTCAGCCCTGAATTTGACTATTTCCTGCTCTCTACTCCTCCTGGGTGTATTTGGTTCTTTTTGTTCTAGAGCTTTCAGGTGTGCTGTCAAGCTGCTAGTGTAAGTTCACTTTCTTTTTGGAGGCACTTAGAGCAATGAGTTTTCCTCTTACCATTGCTTTCATTGTGTCCCATAAGTTTTGGTATGATGTGTCTTCATTTTCAGTAAATTCTAAAAAGCCTGTATTTTCTTTCTTTATTTCTTCTTTGGCCAAGTTATCATTGAGTAGAGCATTGTTCAGCTTCCATGTGTATGTATGTTTTCCGTTTTTTTTTTTTTTTGGTTGTTGTTGTTGGTTTTGTTGTTGTTGCTGTTGTTGTTGTTGGTATTTCAGACCAGACTTAGTCTGTGGTGATCTGCTAGGGTGCATGAGATTATTTCAATCTTCTTGTATCTGTTGAGGCCTGTTTTGTGATCGATTATATGGTCAGTTTTGGAGAAGGAACCATGAGGTGCTGAGAAGAAGGTATATTCTTTTGCTTTAGGATGAAATGTTCTATAAATATCTGTTGGATCCATTTGGTTCATAACTTCTGTTAGTTTCACTGTGTCTCTGTTTAGATTCTGTTTCCATGATCTGTCCATTGATGAGAGTAGGATGTTGAAGTCTCCCACTATTATTGTATGGGGTGAGATGTGTGCTTTGAGCTTTAGTAAAGTTTCTTTTACAAATGTGGGTTCCCTTGCATTTGGAGCATAGATATTCAGAATTAAGAGTTCATCTTGGTAGATTTTTCCTTTGACTAGTATGAGGTGTCCTTCCTTATCTTTTTGGATGCCTTTTGGTCAAAACTTGATTTTATTTGTTATTAGGATGGCTACTTCATCTTGTTTCTTGGAACCATTTGCTTGGAAAATTGTTTTCCAACCTTTTACTCTGAGGTAATATCTATCTTTGTCACTGAGGTGTGTTTCCTGTGTGTAGCAAAATGCTGAATCCTGTTTACTTATCCAGTCTGTTAGTCTATGTCTTTTATGGGGAATTGAGTCCATTGATGTTAAGAGATATTAAGGAAAAGTGATTGTTACTTCCTGTTATTTTTGTTGTTAGAGATGGAATTACTTTTGTGTGGCTATCTTCTTTTGGGTTTGTTGAAAGATTACTTTTTTGCTTTTTCTAGGGTGTAGTTTCCCTCCTTGTGTTGGTGTTTTCCACTTATTATTCTTTGTAGGGCTGGATTTACAGAAAGATATTGTGTAAATTTGGTTTTGTCATAGAATATCTTGGTTTCTCTATGGTAATTGAGAGTTCTGCTGGATATAGTAGCCTGGGTTGGCATTTGTTTTCTCTTAGGGTATGTATGACATCTGCCCAGGATCTTCTAGCTTTCATAGTCTCTAGTGAGAAGTCTGGTATAACTCTGATAGGCCTGCCTTTATATGTTACTTGCCTTTTTTCCCTTACTGCTTTTAAAATTCTTTCTTTGTTTAGTGCATTTGATATTTTTATTATTATGTGACAGGAGGAATTTTTTTTCTGGTCCAGTCTATTTGGAGTTCTGTAGGTTTCTTGTATGTTCATGGACATCTCTTTCTTTAGGTTAGGGAAGTTTTCTTCTATAATTTTCTTGAAGATATTTACTGGCCCATTACATTGGGAGTCTTCACTCTCTTCTATACCTATTATCCTTAGGTTTGGTCTTCTCATTGCATCCTGGATTTCCTGGATGTTTGGGGCTAGGAGCTTTTTGCATTTTACATTTTCTTTGACTGCTGTGCCAATGTTTTCTATGGTGTCTTCTGCCCCTGAGATTCTCTCTTCTATCTCTTGTATTCTGTTGGTGATGCTTACATCTATGACTCCTGATCTCTTTCCTAGGTTTTCTAACTCCAATGTTGTCTTCCTTTGTGATTTCTTTATTGTTTCTATTTCCATTTTTAGATCTTGGATGATTTTGTTCATTTCCTTCACCCATTTGATTGTGTTTTTCTGTAGTTCTTTAAGGGATTTTTGTGTTTCCTATTTAAGGGCTTCTGGCTGTTTACCTGTGTTCTCCTTTATTTCTTTAAGTGAGTTATTTATGTCCTTCTTAATGTCCTCTATCACCATCATGAGAAGTGATTTTAGATCCAAAAATCTTTTCCTGTGTGATGATGTATCCAGGACTTGGTATGTTGGGAGAACTGGCTTCTGATGATGCCAAGTCACCTTGGTTTCTGTTGATTATCTTCTTATGCTTGCTTCCTGCCATCTGGTTATCTCTAGTGCTATCTGCCCTTGCCAGGCTCCTCTGACTGGAGCCTGTCCTTCCTGTGATTCTTGTTGTGTCAGAACTCCTCAGAGTTCAGCTGTCTCTGTGATCCTGAGATCCTGTGATCCTGAAATCCTGGCTGTGTCAGAGCTCCTGGGAGTCAAGCTGCTTCTGGGACCCTGAGATCCTGGTGTGACCAAGCTCCTGTGATCCTGTGATCCTGTGATTCTGGGCCTGTTAGAGCATCTGGAAGTGGAGCTTCTTCTGGGTGTTGTGAGACTGACTTCGGAGTTTGCACCAATGTCTACTCAGAGTACCAGTCCAGACCAGAAAGAAAAGAGATTTACTTCATACCCAGCTAATAACTCACAATCACAGCAACAGGCCATGTGACCGCAGCTACCACTATTCATATTTAGTATGTAGTTAGCACAGTGTAGATGGCTCTATAGCCTCAACTGCTGCTGACCCTTGATTGTAACTAATAGATGAAAAATGTATTTCTTCAGTGTAACCTCTGGTCTCCTGTGGAGCAACATTCCAGGGCTTCCTTGGATGTCAGATCTATTTACAGTGATATCTAAACTCTGTTCCGATCTTCTTGTTCATAAATGAATTCAAGTGACAGCTGATATATCAAAATGGTACCACAGTAGACCCATAGTCTGGAGTTGGATGCCACTTACAATGGTGGCTCCTAAGAGCCACTGTCCAATCATAAAATTCTCCATTGTTTAGTTGGGACGTCACCAAGTGAGTGTCATGGGAGTGAGGCAGCTCAGTATATTCTGAACAACTGATATGTGCTTTGAGTAAGAAATGTCCCCCATAGTCTTGATCATTTCAATTCGTGGTCACTAATGGATGTCCCTGTTTGGGGAGGTTTTGTATGTTACTGGAGTCAGGGGTTGAGGTAAAAGCCTCGTACCATATCTCAGTTTTCTGCTCATGGTTGAGATGTAAACTCTCAACTTCTGCTTGCTGCCATGCCGCAGTGGACTCCTGCAGGAACCATAAACCCAAATATACTTCTATAAATGTCTTTTGGTGTTGGTGTTTATCCCTACAGAAAAGTGACTAATGCACAGCATTAGCTACTTCCAGAGATTTCTACCCTTAAGCAATATTGTGAGAAATCCACACCAGATCTGTAAGACGGTGGCCCCCTGGAGTCTGTGCAGACCACACCCAGACACCAAGTTCTCAGCATAAAGGGGGATTATTATCCAAGCGGGACAAGCAATGGGGGTAGGTGGGCTGCCTAGAGTGGACAGCAGCAGCAGCAGCAGCAGCAGCAGCAGCAGCAGCAGCAGCAGCA
>JADRCD010141109.1:0-20005 GCA_019843815.1 Montemys delectorum | reverse complement strand
AAGAATTGACAAATGGGACCTCATAAAGTTGCAAAGCTTCTGTAAGGCAAAAGACACTGTCAATAGGACAAAACGGCAACCAACAAATTGGGAAAAGATCTTTACCAACCCTATATCTGATAGAGGGCTAATATCCAATGTATACAAAGAACTCAAGAAGTTAGTCTCCAGAGAACCAAATAACCCTATTAAAAATGGGGTACAGAGCTAAACAAAGAATTCTCTACTGATGAACACCAAATGGCTGAGAAACACCTAAAGAAATGTTCAACATCCTTAGTCATCAGGGAAATGCAAATCAAAACAACTCTGAGATTCCACCTCACACCAGTCAGATTGGCTAGGATAAAAGACTCAGGTGACAGCAGATGCTGGAGAGGTTGTGGAGAAAGAGGAACACTACTTCACTGCTGGTGGGATTGCAAACTGGTACAACCACTCTGGAAATCAGTGTGGTGGTTCCTCCGGAAATTGGACATAGTTCTACCAGAGGACCTAGCCATACCACTCCTGGGCATATACCCAGAAGATGCTCCATTGTGTAATAAGGACACATGCTCCACCATGTTCATAGCAGCCTTATTTATAATAGCTAGAGTCATTTTTTTAAGAGGAAAATTCAGACCCATCCCTAATGGGATGAAGTCTCAAGGGGTGTAAGTAGTATATAAAGTTTACACAGGCCTATCTAATCCCTAAGCACAGGCATTCTGCAAAGGCTTTGCTGAAACTGGGGTATGCCAGGAAGCATGTCTGCTTCTGGGTTTTCAGTAGCAAAGAATTTAACCCTGTCCCAAAGAAGTTTTGTCTTTGTTCATAACTCGGGGAAGTATTCTCTGAGCCCTTAGAATTCATGCTTGAGAGTGTTTTGTTTGCCAGGAAGGAGATATAGGGTTATTCCAGAATGCCTAACAATGTCATTTAGGGTTAGAACTTTGGGTAATGGGTCATGAGGTGTCAGCTCATCGTCCAAGAGGAGCTGGAGTCTGAGATCGGGTAGGTGGACATTTCCTTATATTTAATTTATGTAAGGGAGCCCCAATGGAATCTTAATCTTATAAGGCCTTAAGTGAACATCCCTGGTTGATAATGTTAATATGTATTGTTATTATGTGGATGCTGTGAAAGAAGTTCTATGACTCTATAAAAAGAGGGCACAGGGACTACATTTTAGAGCACTTGTGGACTCTACTCCCATGGCTTTGTCTCCTGAATGATTTTAATTATACTCTTCCCATGTAATAAAGCCCACTCTTAGTATAATAGCTTTCTGTGAGCTTTGAGACTTCTGCTAGTATACTTTAAAAACAGAGAAGGCAAGTGAAAGTTGCCTTTGGGATCTGTTCCTTCAACTTCATCAGATCAGCCCTATTGCTGGCAGCTCGAATGTCTTTGGGTGTGACAATCTATTGTCCCCAGACTCTTGGAATGAGCCACCACTATACTGCAGGTTCAACACAGTGGTAGGGATGGAAGACCAGGCCCCTAGCCCAGGACAATGAAAATGAGACAAAGTCTTGGGATGGGAGTAGGAACGAATAAAGTGAGCTGTAGTCATGGCAGGCAGGATTCTCCAATCCTAGTCATGTCTCTGCTGCTTATTTGTTGAATTATTCTCTGGGATTGGGGTTAAATCTATCCTGGCTTTACTTTATTTATTTATAGTCTGTAGACACTGAACTAAATTAACATCAGGTCCCTAAAGGATCCAGATTTTCTAGGATTTCATGGTTGGACCAGCATGCAATAAAAGTCCCCCAGATGTTTATGATAAAAGAAAGACACTTGTTCTTCAATTTTTGGATACCTTTGCTAGGCAGCTCATTTGTTCACACTTATTGTGACAACAGTTCTGAGCTCACAGAGAGCCTCTTACAGCACAATTCTTTCTGTTCATCTCATCTTCATTTTCTTTTTTGGTAACCACTGTGACCCACCTGTGTGCCGAGTTCTGTAGCAGCTAAGGTAGATTCCAAAGATTATGATGTATTCCAGCTCATTGGTACTAGAAGAGGTTAGCAGAGCTAGAGGGTAGGCTGTGTCATGAATGTAAGTGGATAGAATCGCTAAATTGAATAAGGGCTAAACAGGAACAGAGGTTTAAGTGAAGCTTCAGGGGTTGAAAAAAAATCATCCAGGAGGTGGAAACTGTAAAGAGTAGAGTAGAGTACAGAACAGAAAGTAAAGTATTATAGAAAGAGCCTATTAGGTTATACTGGACTTGAAATAAGAATTTCTAGGAGTAGACAGGGCACAGAGTCTTTCTAGGAATAAGAAGAACAAAAAAGAAAGGCAAGGATATCAGAAATGTAGTGTATATTGGGATGGATCATGCTAGACCTATAGACAATGAGAAAGTGTAAGAGAGATAAAAGGGCACAGACTGTCAAGTGAACACATTTTAGTCTTACTCCATAGATATGAAGAATCTTAAAGAAGAATGCATGAGATTGTACTTTGAAGGTACACATTCTTTGTTCTTGTTCCTATTCATGGTTCTTTAACTCAGTGATGAGTCTGATGATATGTCAGAGTGACAAGCAGAATTTCAAAAACCCACAGTATGCATCAGTCAGTGTTTCTTGTTCATAAGAACATAATTTGAAGTCCCAACACTCGCACTGTGCCTAGTGATTTGTGTAAATCATTCAATGTGGACAGAGCCCATCATGGACTCACCTGAGCTTGTTTTGTAGATGTGGAGAACACAGCTAAGGAAAGGTAAGCTATGTGCAGGGCCCATGCATCACAGACTGTAGGACTAGGACTGTGCTGTAGGTTTTAAGTTCCATGCTTTAAATGTTAGCATCCTCTGGCCTGCTAGCTCAGTTCCTCATCACGCTGAACAAGGAGATCTCTCTTTTCTCATTATATAGATGAAGATATGAGACAAATATAAATGAAGTAGTTAGTCCAAAGCTACTCAACCACATAGAAATTAATTCTTTGACACCTAAATGTGCTTTCCTTTATCAGATGGAGCTATTAGCAGTGAATACAAGGCACAGAGAAGGGAGCTATTCTATATGCTTAAGCTTAAAGTATGCAAATAAGCTGAATAATCCCCCCAAAGATTAAATATACATGGCCAGTAAATCTATAAAAATATTCAACATTGACCCATCATGGAACTATAAATCAAATTAAAGCTAAGTTTCACTTCTTCCCGGTCAAAAGGCTATCATCAAGAAATCAAGCAAGAAGCTCTAGTGGGATTGCAGGAAAACAGGGATGTGACTTAGTCAAGATGTTATGTAAATTGGTGTGGAAATTTATAAAAAAGTCTAAACCAGAACTAAGTTAAGATTCAACTAAAGTACTCTTAGGTGAACCCCTGAGGGAATCTAAGTGAGCATACACAGAGGTACCTGCACATTCTCACTTATAAAGTACTTTTCTCAATAGCCAAGTTATATAATCTAGGTGACTATGAACACTTGACTAGAAAAGGGAAATGTGATATATGTAATGGCACCATTAACCATTAATAAGAAATAAATGATATGATTTGGAAAATGGGTAGTACTGTAGACGATCATACTAAGTAGAAGAAGCCACACCCAGATAAGCAAAAATCATATTTTCTCTAATAATATGTGGAATCCAGACTTAGCAACAACAAAAATAACACTTGGAAGTAGATGTGGGACTCTCGAGAAAGGAAAGGGGCATTAAGAGATGAGAGCTACACAGAAACAGGCAAAAGGGGATGGATAAGTCCAAAGCAGATAGTACCCCCACACAAGAAAATGTAATAACAAAGCCTCACTATTTTATACAATGAATATATGCTAATAAAAATGTCAAGGATCTAAATTTTGAATATAAGAATTAGAAAACACCAAAGTAAATCTGTTTTCATAAAAGGAAGAAACTAAAGACAAATACAGAATTATTGATAGTTAATTATAGATATGAGATTACTCAAACCCCAAATTGTTTCTTTGAAAAGATTAACATGCTTTGTAAAATGCTATTTCGTTCCAGAAGACAAAGGAAATAAAACACTGCTGTCACTCTGTACTCTTCAGTAATGAAAGAGGATAAAAGAATGTTTCATGTCAATAGGTTTGGCAACTAACAATGAACATAACTCTTTGAAAAACATTAGCTGGTTAAAACTGACCCTAAAAGAAACAAAATTTACAAATAATCTTATGCCAGTTATAAAACTTAATTTAAAAATGTATGAGGCTAGAGAGATGGCTCAGTGGTTAAGATCATTTACTATTATTTCAGAGAATCCAAGTTTGATCCCTAGCAACCATGCTAGGTAGCTCACAACCATTGGTATCTCCAGCTCCAGGGGATTCCCCCCCCCACATATACATAAATAAAAATAAAATTAAAATCTCCTCAAGACCAGGCACAGAGAGCCTCACTGTGAGCTCCATGCAACATTGAAAGTGAGGTGAGATGAGTCGTATACAAATTCCTTTGGGAAATATAAGAGATGGGTACTTTTCTCAAATTGTTTAATAAGCTTATTATTACCAATACATCAAAAGGAAACTGTGTACCAATATCCCTCATGAACACAGGCTAAAAGTACCTTAAAAATATTAGCAAATCATAGCCAATCTGACTGGTATGAGGTGGAATCTCAGAGTTGTTTTGATTTGCATTTCCCTGATGACTAAGGATGTTGAACATTTCTTTAGGTGCTTCTCAGCCATTTGGTGTTCATCAGTAGAGAAGTCTTTGTTTAGCTCTGTATCCCATTTTTTAATAGGGTTATTTGGTTCTCAGGAGACTAACTTCTTGAGTTCTTTGTATACATTGGATATTAGCCCTCTATCAGATATAGGGTTGGTAAAGATCTTTTCCCAATTTGTTGGTTGCCATTTTGTCCTATTGACAGTGTCTTTTACCTTACAGAAGCTTTGCAACTTTATGAGGTCCCATTTGTCAATTCTTGATCTTAGAGCAGAAGCTATTGGCGTTCTCTTCAGGAAATTTTCCCCTGTGCCTATTTGCTCGAGGTTCTTCCCCACTTTATTTTCTATTAGTTTCAATGTATCTGGTTTGATGTGGAGGTCCCTGATCCACTTGGACTTGAGCTTTGCCTTGTGAAGGTTTTGTGCCCCAGTGTAGGGGAATGCCAGGGCCAATAAGTGGGAGAAGGTGGGGTGGCAGGCATGGGGAAGGGGGAGGCAACAGGGGTTTGTTCTTGTTGTTTTTGTTTGTTTGTTTGTTTTTTGGAGGGGAAACTGGGAAAGGAGAAATTTACATGTAAATAAAGAAAATATCTAATAAAAAAGATTAAAAATAAAGAAAATATCTAATAAAAAATGTTTAAAAAAAAGATTAAAAAAAATTAGCAAATCAAATCCAGCACAATACAGAAAGGGTAATAGACTGTGGTCAACTAGAAACTGTTCCAGAAATACAATATAGGATTTGACATATAAAACTCAATTTAGCTCAGCATATTAAATAAAATAAAGGTAAAAATCCAGGACCATTTTAATAGAACAAAACAAAACCCTTTGACAAAATCCAACTTTTGTTTATGAAGAAAAAGCTAAGCAAACCAGGACCTTTAACATTATCTATTAGTAGTGTGTGTGTGTGTGTGTGTGTGTGTGTGTGATGTATATAGAGGGGTACACATATGGAGGTTAGAGGGCAGCTTCACAGAGTTAGTTCTTTCCCATCTTAAATGGAGTCTAGTGATTGAACTCAGGTTGTCAAGCTTACTGGACAATTGTTTTACTTGCCTAACCACCTAGGCAGTCCCATATGAAATCTTTTCACTTCATAGAGTTATCTTATGAGATTGGATTTTAGCCAATAGCATGCATGGTCATGAAAGACTGAATGTGTTTACCCAAGATCATGATTAAGACCAGGATATCTTTTCCACAACTTTCATTGAATCTTTATTAGAGGAATTAGGCAGTGTATGAAAGTAAGACACACTACTAAAGGCAATACATATTTGAAAGGAAAATATAAAATTGCCTTGATTTGTGCACAGTATGAAAATATATATTGAAAATCCTAAAATGTAAGATTTTTCTGTAGAGTTACAGTTGGAGAATAAAAGTTCAATCTATAAAAATCCATTATATTTATGTATTAATAGCTAAAAGAAGGCTAACACTGACTTTTCATATCCAAGAGCAATATAATAAAAACAACATAGGACAAATATAATTAAAAATCAAGTTCTGTCACATCATAAAATGTTGATCAAAGAACAGAAAAAGTACTTAATAATTATATATTATGTTGATAGTTATATTTAGTGCTATCCAGTCAAAGCTTTAACATTTTTTGAAAGATGCTGTCAAGTTATAGTTAAAAATTATATGAATTTCAAAGGACATGAAACAGTCAACACCATTTTGAAAGGGAAAATCCTTGACAACTTAGTCTGATTTCAACAGTTACTATAAGTATAAATTAAGACAGGAAATTATTGTTAAACATGTGTAGATCAATGGAATTACATTACAATGGATTTACAATGAATCATATTATGTTATCTAATTACACTAGATAACATAAAAGTAGGTCTTCACTGGTTTGTTATTTTTTTAGCAAAGGTGCCATGCTAACTTAGCGGGGTGTGATGCTTTACATGAGACACTCTATAGACTCATGTATCTGCACTCCTTGGGGATGCTATAAAACTTCAGATAATGGAGTTCTGCTGGAGAAAGTATGTCACTGGGTGTAAGGTTTTAAGGGTTTATAGCTTCAGCTTACTTCCAGTGTACTCTTTCTGATTCTTATTTGTAGAAGTTGTGGCCTCTCCCCTTCCTCCTCTAGCTGTCTGCTGCCATGCTTCCGACATCCACTATAGACTCTCCCTCTGAAGCTGTAAGCCAAAATAAACTCTTCCTAAGTCACTTCTGGTCATGGTGCTTTATCACAGCAATGAAAAGTAACAAATATAGAAGTTGGTACCAGAAATCATGAAGCCATTGCTGTGAAGAAACAGATTGTGTTATTTTTGAGGGGAATATGGAAGACTTAGGAACAATGGAGCAGAAAAGTGGCTGGATAGTATAAGCAGAGCTTTATCAGCTATTCTAGTGGCTGCCTGCATGACAGTAGTGCTGGGAATAGTACAAACTGTGTAATACAAATGGTGAGAGTAGTACAAACAGTTCAGGAGGTTTCAGAAGGTCATGATATCTCTTAGCAACTGGTCTAGAGGTTGTTCATGTGATATTTTGGCATTCTGGCTGTCTTATGAACATGAGACTAAATTAAAAAGTAGTCAACTGATTTCCTTGGTGGCATGGTTATTACTGATAATTCTTATGTATTTCCACAATAAAAAGGAGCAAGTGGAGCAAAAAGAAATACAAAATATGCAGCATGAGGAGAAAAGGAGAAGCAGGATGCTTAATGTTACAGCCAAGGCATGAGTGAGACTGTAATTGTTAAAGGCATTAGTTCCATTAAGTAGAGACTTTTTACTCTATACCAGAACAATGGGAAAAGAACCTTGGCAGCAAGTTGCTATGTAGCTAAGTTTCCAGCTTGTGAAAGGTGCAGGCTTAAGTGGGTTTCTGCTCCTAAAAGGCAGCTGCATACAAAAGTCATGAATATGATTCAAGGAGATAGAGCTTCAAGGTGATTCAAGGTCCACCCTGAGCTGGCAGTGGAACTTGGCAGTATTGTGCACATGGTAATCGCTTTGGAGGCATAAAGGATACAAGAGTGTTGGAAATACGGTTTTCTTCTTCCAAAGTTTCAGAGAGCCATTGAAGCCATGTATGGCCTTGTTACTAATAGTAAGAACTACTGAGAAATTCAACAATTTGAATCTGTTTCAGACGTTATTGTAAATCCATTTATATGCATTCCTAAAGATGGCAAATCTCTAGTAGCAGAGGGTAGATACTTGGTTTACAATATCTAAGGGTAAGACAGACACAGGATGGTGACTGCAAAGGGTCTAGGCTTGAGAAACATTTTTGATAGTGATGAAAATTTGTCTTTTTTTCACCACAGAAGGAGTTCCAGAGACTAACTATGGAGCAGAGACTAAAGGAAGGACAAGCCAGCCTAATATATCTATCTCCTGAGAGGCTCTGACAATACCTAACCAATACAGATGTAGAGGCTCACAGCCATCCATTGAACTGAGTACACGGTCCCCAATGAAAGAGTTAGAGAAAGGATCTATGGAGCTGAAGGGTTTGCAGCCCCTTAGGACGAACAACAATTACCAACTAGTACCCTCAGAGCTCCCAGGGACCCAACCACCAATCTAGGACTATACATGGTGGGACTGAATGTTCTGGCAGCATGTGTATAGTAGAGGATCGCAAATTCGATCATCTATAGGAGCAAAGGACCTTGGCCTTGTGAAGGTTTTGTGCCCCAGTGTAGGGGAATGCCAGGGCCAATAAGTAGGAGAGGGTGGGGTGGCAGGTATGGGGTGGGGGAGGCAACAGGGGTTTGTTCTTGTTGTTTTTGTTTGTTTGTTTGTTTGTTTGTTTTTTGGAGGGGAAACTGGGAAAGGAGAAATTTACATATAAATAAAGAAAATATCTAAAAAAAAAAAAAGAAAATTTGTCTTTTTTTTGTGATGTGTCAATCTAAAATACCTAAAAATATGAGTGGAGTATAGATTAGAGTGGATATGAGTGGAGTATAGATCACAGTATATTACATAAAAAATCTGCAACCATAAATAAAAAAGGAATGTAAAATTTAATCTTTTCTATTATGTCCCCAACATAATGAGTTATTCAATCCAAATCCATATGATAGAGGTAAGAATAGTCATTGGAAATTTAACAAGGATGGGAAGGCTCATATTTTACTCCTGCCTGGTTCCTATGTAAGTCATAGGGCAACAGTGTATCTAATTTTATACTGATACTTTCAACTGTATATGGTGCACACTCAAGCATACATTGATGTGCATGTGTTCTTCCTGTCATCCCATCTGCTCTCAAGACATATTCCCCAAAGAACTCACAGGTAAAAACGTGAATAGCAACAGTCTCTTCAGCTTTAAGCCCTCTAAGGCTACTAAAAGTGAACCCTGTGTTTCCAGACACCCATTTTGACAGCATTACCCCTTAGAAGCACTCTGACCTTAACTGGCCAAAGTTACAATAAATAAAATGATGCACATATTATATTTGTCAACTTAAAGGATTTTCAAAACTAACTTAGACCAAAGTTGATCTTTTTGGGGCAAATTGTCAAAGCTCATTCTTATTTTATATGCCTTGTAAGCTGACGAAAACTCAAGGAGAACCATAAACCCTCTCAGCCTGCAGCCATTCTGTGCATTCACCTTTGATGGTGAAGCTGTTATTTGGCAAAGCATTTCATTTCATTATGGACAGTTTCCCAACTGTGTAGTCATGCTGTGATTATTGTTTATTGGCCTTGGTTCTGCCCTACTGAGGGCTTATAGTTTTCCAGTTGAGGTTCTCTTTAAGCATCTGAAGAGCTATCTGGTTTCTTTAGAACACTAAATGATGCCATCGCTAATTAATTTTTTGCTTCTCTTCTGTAATTGGTCCAGGAATAGCCAGTGCCCTCAACCACAAACCAGTGTTAAATTAGGCACTATTACTTTGGAACTGCCTGTCCTTGGCTTACTTAATGCTAATTACTGCAATATATGGAAGGCTTTTGAGTATCAAGAGTTCTTTTAATATTTATGTCTTTCCTAATTTATCCCTGCAAGAATAATTAGCAGTAGCAAGAGTTTTGGGCCTTTGGTTGACCCCATTCCCATTTTGCTGTCAGTCAACTTTGGGAAATGTACCATCCCTTCATAGCTCTTGATTGTCATGGCTCTCATCTCAGTGGGATATGATATATGGGGTAGAAATGGCCTCCCTGATCCTCGCTCCCCTTCCACTGGGGAGCTATTCAAAATACAGAAATGATCTTTAGGAAGTTGCATGTTTATTCTGCTGAGAGTCTCTGCTGCTTCCAGCAGTGGACTGAGCCCTCTACCAGGCTTGTTCAAACAGCTCTCCTGAAAGCAACCGTGCTTTATGAACTGATCCCAAGTAAGCCCATCACCAGCTGTCTGCCTCCAAATACTCTTTTATCCTGAAGAGAGAAGAAGGAAAGACAAAGAGTTGTGAAGAAATGCTTCTGTACACGTAGCAAACAGAATGGCTATACAGATTGCCTTAACATCTCTTATTCTACTAATGCAATTAGTTAATACACTTAGCCTCCACAGAGGTCCGAAGGAAGAATGACACTGACTCTGTTTTCAGTTATTTTCCAAGATCACTTATATTGGTCTCTTGTCTAGAGGCATGCTTGCAGAGATTGTAGGTTAACCCTTTGTAAGTTACTATCAATTGGAACAAAACCAGTTAACAGCAGCAGCCTACCAAGAATGAGTAGTCTTTGCTTCCTCATTAAACTTTATTAAACTTATTTTATGCTTTACACTTCTAAAGACCTCATTCGAGCCTCTTACTATTACTACAAGCAATTAGAGGTGGATAATATTGGGACTGGGGACATTGAACACTAAGGATGCTTTCTCCACTCTTCAGACCTCTCACTACTGGTTACCTGTGCAAAAGAAATAGGACTTGATGAAAAAGACTTAAGTTGTGCTGATTAAAAAAAAAAAAAACAGCAACTTTTCTGAGCTCTTTGTAAGTCTCACAGGGCTGAATTCCTCATACTGGAAACGAGCAGCAAGGAGTGAAGGCGGACTGCTGATAAAAAGATAATAGCTATTTTACTTGTTCACCCATCCCATGACAGGATTTTCCATTTCACTAGCTAAGCAAGTAAATATTAGCAAGAAAATTAGTAGTAATACTTACTATATATCATATATATTATCAAATATCATAATTATTATGATTAAAATTATTTAAAATATTAAAACATATATAAATTTTTACATGTATATAATATATATAACTTGTATAAGTATCTGTGATATAAAAGGAAGCAGATATAATAAAAAAGGATAATCTTTCAACCTCGCTGTCATTCTGAATCAAGTATCACCACTGTAAAAAGCAGTAGGAGTTACTTCCTATAAATGGAAATCAAGGCAGAGTGGTCCAGGGCCTCTTCACATGCTCAGGGAAAGAAAGCAGTGAAGGTGTTAATGACAGCCTCCTGGGACTTACTGTCTTTTATTTCTTGCTGGGTTCATTGTAGACATTCTGAACACCTTGTAGACACCTTGATTAGTGACCTGTTAGTGACTGAAAGGCATAATGATATAACTTCTAATTGATTTTAAAAAAAAATCTCTGTTTTGACAGAGGTTCTCAAAGCAAGCCATTGGGGACCTGAAGTTCTATACTTCTAGAGGAAACAGGGAAATAGAATGAAGTAATGATTGACAGTGATGATAGTTGCAGTGGTGACAGAGGCGTAGTGTGTGTTGACTCCTTATTGAGTGAGTAATACTTTGGAGAAACACTGTATATATAGTGTTTTAGTAAATCATGGCCATGACTCTAAAGGCTGACACTTTTATTTTTTCCAGTTTCTAAATAATAGAACTAAAGTAGTTACTCAGAGTCTTAGCCAGAACAGTTCCTCTTTGCAATGAATGCCAATGAATGCAGAGACTCTTAGCTGCTCAAGGTGCTGGGAATAAGGGCCAGTTGCTAGCTCAGCCCTGAATAAGACATTTATATATTACTTCCTCGAAGGCTCAGGGAATATCACAGACGAGGAAGTAAAGGAATGTAAGAGCCAAAGATAGAAGTTCTGCGAAATGCTACCTTCTGGGCACGACAACAGCCATTACAATCATGATCTCACAACAGCTGTGGTCATCTGTGCTGTGCTTGTACAAGACCATGCCTGTCAACAGTTAATCATGGCATACCAGAGGCTCATAGGGGAGTGGGAAACAGAGAAGGTCCTGGGCGAATGTGTATCATTTGTCATGACCACAGCCATGTCAGTGTTGTCAATGGCAAAGCCTTCCCTGGGTAAGGCTCAGGGAACTGGCAAGCTATCTGTGTGTAGATGTTGACAGTATGTGCATAGAGTGTTGAGCACAGATTCTTTCTCCCATATAGTTACAGCCTGAGAGTGGTCCTCTACAGAGACCCCCTACAGGGATAAGTTAAACCTACCTTCTCCATTCATCTGTATACCATAAATGTGCCTCCATCCAGATGTACTAAAGAAATGTGCCAAATCTCCAGGCTGTTGCTGATGCATCCATCAGAATGCATCGGCTTATCCAATCTCAGCCTTTATGTATGTCTGTGTATCTGTACTTTCTTAATTTTATCTTTGCAAGTTCAAAGCAATGCAGGTCAAGGCAATGAGGTGGCACCTTTCTATGTTAGGCTATTGGTTACTGATAGGTTCCTGGAGAAGTAGTGTCCTTGTCTTCAGTTGAGGAATCACTGGTGTGCCTACCACTCTCTACTGAATAATTCCAATCCCTAGATCATGTAGATGTCCCCAGTTTAACTCAATCGTTCACAAAGTAAAACAAAAAGCCAGGAACCCTGGAAAAAGAATTGTAAGAAGGAGCTGGCTGGTAGTTGAGGCTGGGACTGGGGCAGGAGGGAGAGTAAGCGAGATGTGTTATACAGTGTATTATGTATGTGTATGAAATTGAAAAAAAAAACAAGTTAAATTAATAAAATTCCAACCAACCAACCAACCAACCAACCAACCAACCAACCAACCAACCAACCAATCAATCAAACAAACAGAAAAATAAGCAGAGAGCTTTAGCGACTCACCCACAATCATGGGGACAGTAAACAGATCTGTGAGTCAGGACGCAGACAGCCTGTGGTTTGATTACAGTTTCAGCTCCAAACACCAAGCCCAGAGCCTGTGCTTTAAGCAGCTGAGTAGTCATTACTGGAGGAGGTTGATGGGAGAAAGACAATTTTGGAGTTTAGAGGGAAAAAAAAAAAGAGATGGCTTATGGTAAGAGAAAGGCTGTCTGAGTTAAGCTCCTTAGCTAAGACATTTGACATTTATTTTCATTTTTCTCCCAGCTTCACAACGGTGGGAAGAGAAAAGGAGTTAGAAGCAGCAGGAGGTGGAAAGAGGTCTATCCACAAGATGATTAGGCTAAACATCCCAGCAACTGACTTGAGGGCGTAGACCCAGGGAAGATAGGATGGCAAAGGACTATGCCCTGCCTCAACCTAAGCACTAGCCAGCCCACCAAGTGATAGATTTAGCAGCACAAAACTTTTTGTTTAAGTCACATGAAATATCTTAACGAATCACTGAAGTAAATAATGCCTCTGATACAATCTTGTTCTGTAATCTCCGTTGGGGCTCATGTGAATGTATTTTTGATTGTCACTAATGATGTTTGTGTGTATGTGTGTGTGTGAGTATGTGTGTGTAAGTGTGTGAAAGCGTGAGCCAGACTATATATGAGTGTGTGTATGAGTGTGTATGTGAGAGTGTATGAGAATTTACCTGTGAATGAGTGTATATATGAGTATGTATGAGTGTGAATGTTTGGGTGTGTGCCAGACTATATGTGAGTGTGTGTATGAGTGTGTATGTGAGAGTGTGTGGGAGTTTGTGTGAATGAGTGTGTATATGAGTATGTATGAGTGTGTGTGAGGGAGAAAGAACATGTGTTAGTGACTGTATGTGTGTGTGAGAGTGTATGTAAGTGTGCGTATGAGAATTGTGAGAGTGTGTGTGTGATTGAAAGTGTGTATATGAGTATGTATGAGAAAGAGAGAGAAAGGATGTGTGTGTATGTGTGTGTGTGTTAGTGAGCAGAGGCTTTCAATATTCCTGAGTACCCACAATGCATTGGAGAACCTTAGAGCAGAGCTACCCAGTCCAAACTGTATATGCCGAGGTGGAGAAACGGGGGGCTGTAGTTCATTTCTCTACAACCTTCTATGTTTTATTTGAAGTTGTACCTTAGTAGAGTCAAGAATTACTGTCCCCTCCAATCTCCTGGAAGATGTTCCTACTTCTGAACTTTGTCACTCCTCCTCGGACCCAGGAGACAGTTCTCTCCTTTTTTCAGGGACTACAGTTGGGTTTACGTTTATCTGGCCGGAAGAAGGGTTTTCTGATCAGGTTTTCAGAGTCTATCCAGTCTATCCTCTCCTGAAGATGCCCTCTCTAGCAGCCTCGAGTGGCAAGCTCTAGGTCCTCTTGTCCTTTATAACAATGAATTTCATAGCAACAATATGTTATCTTTATAAAGGTAAAACAATTTGGACTGGGTCTTTATTTACCATGCGAAAGAGGAGGCAGATTTTTAGAAAATTTAGAGAGGGACGTCTAGGATAGCCTGACTTAGAATTTCAGGCTTCAGGGCAAACCTAAATTTCTCTTTGAAAGACCCTGTGAAATATTTCATGACAAGTTGGCTAAGGCTGAGGTTCAGTGATAGATCTGTGTGACCATCAACTGGGACAGACACTTCACACATGTTAAGTCCCCTCTGACAGCAAAAATCACACTGATTTAAGATACAACTCCAAATCACAAACACCCAGTGTTTCAGTTCCTGGTTGTTGTTTCTAGTCAGCTGCTTCTTCTGTGACAACTTGGCTTGATGGACAGGAGACTGGGATGGGTAGCCCATCAGTGGGATGAGGGAAGGACACGGATCCAAAGGTTGGTATCTGACTATCACGCTGAGAGATGCTCTGATCTTGAGCAGAGAACTTAATGTCTCCATGCCTCAGTTTCTTTGCGAGGTTGCTGGAAGGCTGAGTCACTATAGCAAAGTCTTGGGATAAAAAGCATTTGGCACCAGGCAGGTTCTTAGCAAGAGTTAGCTGATTTGGTTATTGCTATCGTCATCATTATTATGCTCTGGGAGCACATGATGGACACCAGCTGATTCTATTTTATATGCCTGCATTCTAGAAAAGACTTTACTTTAAAAAAAAAAAGGTTTTCTGCTAAAAATAAATATGAAAAACCACTGGGTACTTTCATTTTCACATCAAGAGCTTTTAATATTAAATGACATCCAACATTAAAGCTATATTTCCTTTATTCTGAAGTATGAATCAGAATCAGCATAGGATAAGGGAGGGGGATCCATATTTGCAGTTTCAGGACAATGATGCAGTGCTGAAGAGGGACCTTCTGCTTTCCTTGTTTTTTTTTTCCTTCATTGAAGTTTATACAATCCTCCAGGCTTCCACGTTCACCTTCACTGTCCTTCAGTGGAGGTTGTTAAAGATATCCATCCAACACAAGCAGGTTGGTATCCCACCTGCATAGCTTCGTTAGTGGAAGGGTTTTAGCACTGTGTCAGAAACATTATTGAGGACTGTGTAATGACTGAATTTAGAGGCATTGCACTGCCTAGGTTCATATGGGCTATGTCACTTGCAATCTTTGTGACCCTGGCCAGCTACTGAAGATGAATACTAAGAAGGGAGAGAGAGAGAGAGAGAGAGAGAGAGAGAGAGAGAGAGAGAGAGAGAGAGAGAGAATATGAATGAGAATGTTATTCACTTAAGGTCACATAAAATAGAAAATAGCAAAGTTAGGACCAGCTATCATGACCAAACGTTGCAAAATGGCTGCTCCTAGGCTGGACCTAATTTACAGATGGACTTGAACTTTCAGAATTCAAGATAGTGTGAAAGCAATATTTGATTTGCTTTCACTATATTGCTGTCCCAATATAAACAAATTAGGAGGTTTTACCTAAAATTCCAGAATTACATCTTATTTCCTCATTAATATAATAGGGGTGGTTGTAAATTTTAGCTACTGTCTACCAGAGCAAATTGAGGAACAATTCTGAATAAAGCTCAGGTGCTTAATGCAGTGCCTCAGACACAGAATGAGTTCAAGGAATGAGTTCTTGGGTGTTGTCCTTGGCGATATTCAAACTGGCTTTCCTCACTCACATCTCTGCATTTAGAAACATGCTTCTCAGTCTTATACTAAACAGTCTCATTTAGAGGAGAGCTTGTACGAAGGGGTCAAATATAAGGAAAGAAATCACTTGGCTCTAGTGTGGGTGAAGCATTTTCTAGCAGTTTGAAATCAATGCATTGAAATAATGCTCAGAGCCACCAGATGGTGTTGCTCAATTTCCCAATATTTGTATGTCTAGTTTCTTAATCTAAGCTGTTAGCATGTCCAGGGTGAGTCTGGCTCCCAAGCCATCTGAGCACTCTCACTATGCTCTCCCAAGTGATTAAGACCAATCTCATTCCCCATTAGGAAGGTATGCCCTGGGGCAGGGGAGAGAGAGAGACATACAGAGAGAGAGAGAGAGAGAGAGAGAGAGAGAGAGAGAGAGAGAGAGAGGGGAGAAGGGAAGGAGAGAGGGAGGAAGGAAGGGAGGGGGAGAGAGGGGAGACCAGATGTCCAAGGTCACATAGCAAATGATATTTTAATTTAAGGTTCTATATAGTTATGGTGACTTGGCTTCTTATAGCTCAGTCTTGTTTTCTGGTGGGATTATTTTGATTGGTACCATATTTGGGTGGGGAACATGGCTGCTTAAGTTTACCCGAGAGTCGAAGAATTTCACTTAGAAGTTGGAACATTTTCTCCTCACCAGATCTGGCATCCCTGAGTCTGATTCCCAAACAGTGATAAATGGCAAGACTGAGTAACCTTTCCTGTGATCAAGGGGATACAGTAGTCTTCTGGGCTTCCAACAGTTCCACTGGGCTAAGCCCCATCATCATTTTTTTGAACTACTGACAGGAATTCTCCAACAGTGCTTGTCTAATCTTCCCCATGCCACCCCAGTGCTGGATTGATATGCAGACAGAAGCCTTCTTTTTTTTTTTATTGGATATTTTCTTTACATTTCAAATGTTATCCCCTTTCCAGGTTCCCCCCACCCCCAGAAAACCCCATCCCATCCTCCCTCCCCCTGTTTCTATGAGGGTGTTCCTCCACCCACCCACACATCCACTCATATCTCCCCACCCTCGACTCCCCTGTACTGGGGCATCTACCAAGCCTTCACAGGACCAAGGACCTCTCCTCCCGTTGATACCTGGCAAGGCCATCCTCTACTACACATGCATCTGGAGCCATGTGCACTCCTTGGTTGATGGCTTAGTCCCTGGGAGCTCTGGGGAACAAATATGGAGATAAAATAAAGAGCAGAGACAGAAGGAAAGGCCACCCAGAGACTGTCCCATTTGGGGATTCATCCCATATACAGTTACCAAACACAGACACTACTGTGGATGTCAAGAAGTGCATGCTGAAAGGAGCCTGATATGGCTGTCTCCTGAGAGGCCCTGCCAGAACCTTACAAATACAGAGATGGATGCTCACAGCCAACCATTGGACTGAGTGTAGGGTCTCCAATAGAAGAGTTTAGAGAAAGGATGGAAGGAGTTGAAGGGATTTGCAACCACATAGGAAGAACAACAATATCAACCAACCAGACAGAAGCCTTCTAAACAGCCTGGAGTATGTTCACTTGTGTTTCCTCACAAGTCTTAATTCTCAGTGGCTATGAATGGAACCTTATTTTGGAAATGAGCTTTGAAAATGTAATCAAGTTAAGATGAAGAAGACACACAGGATTAAGGCAGACTCTAACCCAGGGTAATGTGCCTTTATTAAAAAAGAATAGATCAGTGGGTTTCAATCTATAAGTCATGACCCCTTTGGGTGTTGAATAACCCTTTCACAGGGGTAGGCTAAGACCATTGGAAAATATAGATATTTACATTATGACTCATAATACTAGCAAAATTGTAGTTATGAGTAGCAATGAAAATAATTTTATAGTTGAAGGTCATCACAACATGAGAAACTGTACTAAAAGGCCACAGCATTCGAAAGGTTGAGGAGCGCTGGAATAGATGGTCACAGAAGCAGAAGAGACACGGCCATGAGAAGGCGGAGACAGACACAGGAATGATGCTTTTTATCCCAGCAAGGGCATCTGCACAGCTGGCAGAGCAAGGAGCCTAGTCCCATCAGCACCTCGATTTCCAATTTCTAGCCTACCCAGCCCAAGAGAATCTACTTCTGTTCTTAAATACATCTTGTTTGTGCTGCTTTACTATATCAATGCTACAAAATGAACACACAGCCCTCCTATTTATCCCTTCCAATTGTTTACATACTTTCGTTCATCTTGTGTGCGCGCACACGTGTGTGCATATGTTTGAACCTGAAAGTCTGAGCTCAACTTTAAGTATCTTAATAAACCCACATCCTACTTTAGAAGAGAATATCTTTAACTTTATGGAGCTTGCTGATTCATCTAGGCTGACTACTCAGCTAGAGAGCTCCCGGGGTCTAGCTCTCTTCATCTTGGCAGCATTAAGATCCCACACATAACACCACCACACCCAGCTTTTTAACATGTTCTGGGGTTTGAACTCAGGCCCTCTTGCTTGTATGGCCAGTGCTTTACAGGCTGAGCTTTCTTCTTAGTCCTTATTTTCTGCACCCTTGTCTTCCCTTCTTTCCTCCTTCTCTCTTATTGCTCTTCCAGGACATTCTACAGCCTGTGTGTCGTCTCCAGACTGCTGTTCCTCCAGGCATAAAAGGGGAGACAGCCTGTTTGAGAGCTTGCTAAGTGAGGAGGGAATGAAGGGAAAGCTATCTGCAGGTGTTGAGTGGCTTACAGCTGGATGGGCTCAACCACCAGGCTGCCAGAAACAGCTGCAAGGGCCTGACATATGTAGTGTGGATCTTGGCAAAATCGTCTTTGGAAACTGTGAGAACAACAAGCTTGCTTAGGACTTCACATGAATTGGCCCAGACACCTACTCTCCCTTCCCAGCCTCTTGAAATTGACTTCTGCAGCTTCTTAGCATTCAGCAGCAGCCCTTGCTGGTGAAGCTCAGACAGACTGTATGTTCCCTACAAAGCAGGGTACTGACAGCTTTTTTTCTTTTCCTTTCCTCATTGCTTAATCTGTCCACTTCCTGATACTAATGGATTTTTAAATGAGCCTAGGACAATTGATAGCATTTCCCAATTAAAACCAAATACCCTTCATCCACCCTTCACACAGCTGCTCAGTACAAAGGAAAAGTGCTGGCAGTATAGCACAAACCAAGAGCTCGCTGATTCTCTTGCCTTCTGCCTCTTCTGTCTGCAGAGAAGGATGCCCCCTGCCCAAGACCTGGCTTCTGTAAAAGTGCTCTGTAAAGTAGGAGAAACATCTACATATCATCCCAAGTGACTCAGCCTGAATCCATCTCCTCAGCAGCATCAGGACCAGAATCACACACAGGACTTTCCCTATCCTTTCTCAAGCTTCTTGATCTTTCACAGCCAGAGAGCTTACAAGCTTCTCTCAGGATTGTAGGAGAATATTCTTCAGCCATGTTAGTTGAAAGGGAATTTGAAGGCAACCAGACTGATGGATTTCTCATTCAACCATCTCTGACAAATGGGTGCTTACTGTGGCCTTGGTCCTGCTTTTGGCCCCTTGTATAAATGATCTCTAATTCTTATTACATCATTTGCTTTACAGATGCAGAGACAGATACTCCCAGAAACTGAATGATTTGTCTGACACCATGCACTGGGTTAGGTAGTATGAACCCAAATCTGGGTGATTTTGGTGTTTCTTGGACTGCATGTGAATTAATAGCATATTTAGGGACTAAAGGTCTTAGTCATACTGGAGAAGAAACACTTCACAGTTTTAGTTCCATGACAGTCGTTGAATTTGGTCTTCTCAGACCTCAGTGTCTCCCCTCCCCCCACAGGACACTGAAGGATGCTCTAAGGACATTCCTTCTAGGTAGATCTTGATATACGTGGCAGAACGCAGCAAGAAGCAACTGAGGTAGTTCCTTCTCTTTGTATAATCCAGCTGCCATTTCAACACTATACTCCTAAGCTTTGTTTCTACAACTCTTTCCTTAGCCTTGTTTTAATAATTCTTCATTGCCACCCACTATATAAAGCCTACTGTTGGCACAATTAGCTCTCCAATATAGAAGATCTTTGTGTGTGTGTGTGTGTGTGTGTGTGTGTGTGTGTGTGTGTGTTCAGTCCAGAGGTTGACTGTCAAGTGTGTTCTTCCTTCCTCTTTCTGTCCTTCCTTCCTTCCTTCCTTCCTTCCTTCCTTCCTTCCTTCCTTCCTTCCTTCCTT
>JADRCD010141108.1:24867-37703 GCA_019843815.1 Montemys delectorum | reverse complement strand
GTGTGTGTATGTGTGTGTGTATGTATGTGTATGTAGTGTGTATGTGTGTGTATGTATGTGTGTATGTATGTGTGTGTGTATGTGTGTGTATGTATGTGTGTATGTATGTGTATGTATGTGTATATGTGTGTGTATGTGTGAGTGTGTGTGTGTATGTGTGTATGTGTGTATATGTGTGTATGTGTGTGTGTATGTGTGTGTATGTGTATGTGTATGTGTGTGTGTATGTGTGTGTATGTATGTGTGTGTATGTGTGTGTATATGTGTGTGTATGTGTGTGTATGTGTGTGTGTGTGTGTGTGTGTGTGTGTGTGTGTGTAAAATCCTTTGTAAGGTTCTTCAGAAGACCTCTTTCTAACTCAAGGAGCCCATGTTGTCTTGATTTAGGCCCTAGCTCCTTCCCATCCTGTTCATTTGACAAGCGAGATATTTGGTGGCTATGATTCATGCCTGTCTGCTTGCCTGTGATGAGATTGGCTCTGTGACAAGGATTAAAGATACACAGAGATGAGGCAGACATCATCCTCTGCTGATGGGGTTTAGTGGGGGAGGGTAGACTCACAGGAGAGAAAAGCAATATATAAACAGATATGCAAAGTCATTGCACACCTGTGCTTGCATCCATGAGGGAAAGAAACCATGAGACTGGAAAGTCATGTTGAAACATGGTGGCATTTGATCTGAGGATGAGAAGACAGGGTGCACCATGAGAATACCTAGGGTTAACTCTCCTGGACAGAAAGAATACTAACATTTTTAGGATTAGCAGATGGTGGTATTCTACTCCAAGGCTGGCTGAGAATCCACACTTGTACAATTTAGGCAAGTCTTGAACCTGGTGACAAGGGCTGGGAACCCAATAGCCAAATGTGCAGCTTCAAGCACACCAGACACCATGGGGGAAATGTATTACTGCTCCTTGGAAATAAGTACTTTTCCTCACTCCCCGAATGATCAGAAAGCCAACTCTGATGACCTTTGCAATCATGAAGCTTAATGCAGGAATTGATATGCCTAGAGCTTTTGAGAGACAAGACAGAAGGCCCATTCTTCTATCAACAATCAAGTTCACCCAAAGCAGCAACAGGTACCAGGGGATTTGCCTGTGTCTACTCTGTCAGCTGTATCAGGACCATGCCCCACTAGGGGGTACTGTTGTGCTGCAGGAAGTTGGGCTGGCTTGCAGAACTCATCCCTGTAAATCCATCCACATCTCTGGGCATTCTGGAGTGTGAGGTTGCAAAGCTTGGTAGAAAAAGAAAAAAAACAAAAACAAAAAACACTAAATTTCCTGATTCATCTAGTCATTGGTTGGAGAGCTTGCAAGTACCTGAGAACATTCGGAGTTCTTGGGAGTGATTGGTCCTTAGTCTGTGGATCTGAGTACCCACAGCAGGAATGAAGGGAGTTGTATGGACAACTCAGGAAGGGAATGCAGTGTGGTGAAGGTATGGATACTCAGACCAAGGAGGGTGGCCATCCAAAGCTGCTGGGTTGGTTTGCTCCATTCTCACCTGACCCCAGAGGTTTCCATCCTCTCTGGAGTATGAGCCAATGTTGTCTACAAATGGCAGGATGTGGTGAATTGAAAAGCATGGGAAAGTGTTAATGTCACATGTGTACAGAGAAAGAGTTCATTGGCCAGAGAAGCATGGCAGACTAGCCATGTGTGCTAATGCCCTTCACATTGACAGCCAGGAGTCTATGGTGGATGCCACCTGCTGACTAAAGTGCCTTCTGACAGAACTCCTCCTTTAGATGGGGAAAGGGTGAGAGCAGCCAGCTTCAGGCCCCTACTGCTGCTTGCAAAGCTCCGTGGTGCTTGTCTCCTTCAGGTCCTTACAGATGATCTGCCACTCTGTAGGAAGAAGGGGGTGGCCAAGCTGTGAAAGGAGGGGAGAAAGCCTCTCCTGGAGTTGGTCTGTATACTGTTTCAGGCTGACTCGTGGCAACCACAAAGAGGATAGCGATTCCTCAGTGCCACTTGGAAACACCACTGCCCCCACAAACTATCTTGTTTCCTGGATGCTGATACCACTGGGAAGTATCATACAAGAGTAAGCTGCATCCAAATGAGTTTGAGTGGGTCGGCCCTAGCTAGAGAAAGGTGATAAAAGGTTTGGAAGGTGGGCTGGGACAGTTCTGAGCTGGCCATGATGAAGGTCAGAGAGGAGCGGTTACTAGTTAGATCCACTTATCATTTAGATCTTGACAACAGATGGATGATGAGCCATGCAAAGTCCTGGAGAAACTCATGTGAAATAGGCATGGGGCTCAGGAGCATGCGCACCCAAAGTCAAGAAGAAAAACTTTAGGGAGTAAGGAGTAGGTAGACACTCCAGATACCACAGAAAAGCGAAATAAACCAGGACTAAAGTTGAAAGGGAATGAGATTGTGGCTCAATAGGTAGAATGCATGCCTGGTTCGACCCCCCCCCCCCCCGATCCCTGGCCTTGAATAAATGGTGGTGACACACACAGGCTTGTAATCCCAGCACTCGGGGGCTGGAGTCATGAGGGTCAGAAAACAAAAGCCATCACTGCATAATGAGTCTGGGGCCAGCAGGGTTTACACGGGGCCTTGTCTGAAAATGAAATAAAACAAAACCTATGAACACACACACTAGAGGGAGGAGATGGGCTGGAAGTCAGAGGTGCTGGGATGAGGAAGAATGTGACAGCCAGAAGAGGTGGAAGCATTAAAGTCTGGATCAAGATCCTCAGCTGGAAAGAAAAGCAGCCGTAGAGGACTGCAGCAGGAGAGAAAGCAGGCATCAGGCTCCCCAAAGAGTCTTGAATCCAATCAAGGAAACCCAATAGACAACAGGAGCCCATTCAAGAATGGGTGTGGTGTTTTATGATTGACACGGGCTCTCGCCTGTCTACCTGGCTTAGACATCAGGACAGCACAGGAAGTCTGAGCCATCCACCTGTTGCTGGTGAAGAAGCTGGTAGGAATGTCACAGAGCCAGGAAACAGAATGGCTCTGACTTAAATCCTAGCTGTTGTTTTTACTAATTCTAATCACACACAACTCCTCATCTGACATCGGTTACTCAACTGCTGGCTACAGGAAGCCTTCACCAAACACATACTTTGTACCAGTGTTATCAGGGCTGCCTTGACATCCAGCTCCTTCAATAGCAAGGCCCGGAAAGTCAGCTTCCAGGTAGAGCTGGATGGATAGACTCCGGGCCCCTTCCTGACACCTACTGTATTTGTGCATTGGTGAGTCCTCACAGAGATTTTACTGACTTAATCCAGGAAGAAGGACAGAGGGAAGAGGAATAAACCCCGAGGAGACAGGCAGATATGCAGTTCCCTTCAGCTAGTGTCCCCAAGCTCAGCCACAGATGGAGCCTGAGAAATCAAGGTCCAGTTGCCAGGAAACTTCTTAGGGCTGCTCAAGCACTCGCAAAAACATTGAACACCCACGGTCCCTCAGCCTCCCATCCGGGCCAGCATCTAGAGGAAGGATGCCTGCCATGTCCCCACCACCCACCCACCCACACTTCAGCCACTGGAAACAGCCTGCCTGCCTTCCTTCAGTATGCAATGCAGGCGTTTGTCCTCCTAAATAATATCAATGGAGGCCTTTACAAAGAACTTCTAATAAGCTACAGTTTTTAATGACCAAGAACACATGCTTATGGTCAAGAAGAGGAGCAAGTCCACAAACACATCAAACTAAAGGTGAGAATGAATTCCCAGTGTGCACAACACCATCCGCTGCAGATCTCCCAAGGTCATTCTCCAAACGCGAGCACTGCTAAGAATTCCCTGTGCATCCTTTCAGGAGAGACACACGCAGATACACGCCAGCATATGTGTGTGGATTTTGAACGCAAATAGGGTCACGTTAACCTGACTGCAACTCACCTCTCCCACTTAACAACACACCCTGGACTCTCTTCCGTGATGTCTTTAAATAGATCTTTCTTGCTTTTAACAGCCGCTTTATAATCTATGGCACAGCCTTGTTAGAGTTTATTTAACCACATCCTACTAATGGCCACATGGCTTTTTCCTAGTCTCTATCTTTTATACATAATGTGTGGTAGTTAGGTTCATGTTTGCTATTATAATAATAATTAAACAAGGCAACAAACAAACAAACAAACAAACGTGCTTGTTCCTGGCTCACAGTCACTCAGGGAAGACATTTCCTAGTTGTAGGAGGCCCCCATTATTCCTTGTATTTGTTGAACGTGCTCTGTTCTCGAGCCAGAGTCTTCTGCATTAGAAAAGACAGGGAACAGGATGGGTCCATTGTACGGTCACCTTGGCCTTGAAGCAATGCATCGCATCCCTGCTTGTTCTTCCTGTCAAGACCCAGCCATGGCCCTCAGTTGGATGTGGTAAGGAGAACGGTAATCCTTTGGAACTGTGAGAACAGTACACGTAGAGTCACAGAAGGGAGGAGCTCCCAAGAAAGGAAGAGAGGGGGATCTCTGTTGAATGCCTCTCCATCTCTACCACAATTGTGGCAGTGAGCATCTGTATCCCCCACACAAGTCTTGACACGTTTGTGTAGTTACATTTCCAGAAGTGCAATGGCCATGTCCAGAGGATGTGCATTTTAGACCTTGTGGGTGGATAATGTCTGACCGCCCTCCTCCTAAAGGTGCATTGGTTTGTGCTCCTACCTTGTCAAGAAGGCTCTCCTTCTTCACACCCTTGTTAAAATGTGTCACCATTTATATATCCTAAGGCTAGAAGATGACTCAGCAGGTGAAAGGCTTGCTGAGCAAGATTGAGGACCCATGGAAAGTCAGACACAGACACAGTAGCTTGTGTCTGTACTCTTGTACTGCTTGCTTCTGGGAAAGATGGAACATGGAGATAGGAGACTCCCTGGGAGCAGGCAAAATGGAAGTGAAAACTGAAGTTGTCCTCTGACTTCCAAGTACGAATACATTGTGACATAGGTGACATAGGTGACATCTCTCTCCTTTCCTCCCCCTCCCTTTCCCTCTTCATCCCTCTCCTTCTTCCTCTCCTTCTCCCTGCCTACACACACACACACACACACACACACACACACACACACACACACACTACATTATAAGTGGATCCCTGTCACAGGTGATCATGACTTTAATTTGCATTCCTTTAGATGAGCGTGTTGAGAGAGACTGAGACTATTTTCATGTTCCTATTTTCCGTTTGTGGCTTTTCCTATCAGTTCTTTTCTAATGACCTGCATCCCTTTCTTCTACTGGCTCTTTCTCCATTACTTACTTTTTGTGAGGAGTCAGAGAACATACATAAACTATGTACATGAAAAGACACGAAGCTATCCCTCTGTGGTCCCAGCTAACAAGCTACAAGTATTTGCTGCTTTTGTTACTTTCCTCTTAGTTGTGATGCTTTCCCACTGAAGAGACATATTTTTCTAATGCGCTTTAACTTTCCCATGTTTTTTGTCTCATGCCTAGAAAGGCTGTCTTAGTGCCAAGATGAATTGTTCATGTTCTCACGTTTTCCTCTGGTGCTGAAGCTGCACTTGAATCCAGACTGCAACAGTGTTTGTTGCGTTGGTGACTTCCCTCAGTCCTCTGTGCCCTACTTTCCACAACCCCCAAACAGGAACTGTGAGAGCCTGCTAGGTAGGGTTATTGTGAAGTTAGAGCACAATGATTGTGTCCTTGAGCTTAGAACAGACATTGGCCGAGATGCAGTACGCCGAATGCTAGCCATCGGCTTGTTCCCGTCTAGGTTTGTGGTTTATGACCCTGAACATAGCTGATATCTGGTGCTTATATTGTATATATAATTATAGTATATTGCATTATAAAGAGCAAATTATGGAAACTTTGTAAGAAGAAATAAATTTTAAAAATAAAACGTCTCTTGAATTCCAAAATATGTGCATGATTCGTCATTAAAAGGACCCACTGTTCTCTATGTGGCTCCGTCATGTGGTGTCTACACAATGGAATCCAAGACAAGTCTCACAACACTCAAGGTATGGCTTTGCTAGGGACCTTTAAAAACTGAGTCACACAGAAGGGAAAGAAAGACTAGAGCAATGCTGCTCTTACAGGAACTAGTAGGGACCTGCAAAAGGCTGGAACCTCCTGAGGAAACCCAGGGAAGGAAGCCTCACCCCCAACCTCCACCAACCTTCTTTCTTTAAATATATATATATATATATATATATATATATATATATATTGGTTCTTTGAGAATTTCATAGTTTATCATATTTACCCTTCCAACTCTTCCTAGACCCACCCTGCTTCCTTTCCCACCCAACTTTGTGTCCCCTTCCCCCTATCAAGGCTAATTTGTTCTGCCCAAATATTCTTGGGTGTCTGATCTCCCACTGGAGAGTGGTTGACTTTCCAGGGCCTGCACTCTTAGAGAAAACTAAACTATCTTTTTCCTTCCCAGCAGCTAACAGTTGCTAATAGCTCCGTGGCTAGCATGGTGCTTCATGCCCAGCGCCCCTCTCCATGCTGGGATTGGTCTGGCTTGGGCTTGCTTAGATCTTGGGCTTGCTGTCACAGCCACCGTGTGTTTGCATGTGCAGCTGCCCTGCTGTGTCTGAAAAGCGTGTTTCCTTGGCGTCGTCCACTGTCTCTGACGCTTACACTTTTTATGCCCCTCTTCTGATATGACCCCTGAGCCTTCATGGGAAGGGGTGAGGGGTACATGCTTGTCTTAGGGCCCAGCACTCCACAGTCTCTTGCTCTCTGCATCTTAGCCAGCTGTGAGTCTCTGTGCTGAGCATCATCTACTGCCGATAGAATCGACTTCCTGTTGTTATGGCTATGAAGAGAGCAACCTTGGCAGTTCCAAGGTAATCAGATGACTGGTTGATGAGCTTTGAGTCCCAACAAGAGTTAGCTGGGGACTTTGGAGACCTACACGAAATTGATTTCAGACATAGACTCTTATACCAGAGAAAAAAGTGGCCAGTTTTGTGGGAAGCTAAGTTCTGATGTAGCCCTTCTCCAATCCCAGTTTGCCCACAAAGCTGTTAACTCCTTAAGGAAAAAAAAAGTATGCTTGACATATCTTTCTATCCCTGGAATATAATAGGTGCCACACAAACGCCTGCTTAATTTAATGAATACCTGAATTCACAGCAGCTACAGGACTGGAACTTGTTGATGCAGAGATGTGCCAGGCGCAATTCCTAACGCTAGGGGATGTTCCATTAGGTAATATGACAACAGTGCACTGTGTCTACACCGGGTACCATGAAAATCATGAGGGATGAAAACAAGTGCCCTACCTCTCTAGGCAAAGAAAATAACAACATCAATCAGGGAAGGCTTCATGGTAGAGGTAATAATCTGTTAGACAGATTAAGAAATGCTTCATGCAAAGGGCATATATCAAAGTCCCACAGCATGAAAAATAGCCTACAGAAGGACAGACTGGACTTTGACTAGTCCACTCTGACTGCAGCCCAGCAGTGGCCATGGCCAGGATCAAAAGAACTATAGACATGCTGTCTAGTTCAATGTCATCTGGGCAACAGAGAGTGACCGAGGGTGGACTTTAAACTGGAATTTACCATTTTACTCCCAGGTCACTTAATCGTCAGGGTTTGCTGCTGTGGAGGTGGAAGGAAGCCGCCTTCTGACACAGTCTGGGCCTACCTCAGCCACTGGGTGAATGGCCACAGGTGTCTAGAGCTTCGCTCAGCATGGAGATTTAGCAGGTTTGCTTTCAGAATCAGCTCTCTGCAAAGAGGCCTCTTTCCTCCATGGCGGCTGCTAATTACCCCCCTGGAGACTGCGGTGCTTTTCAAGGAGCCTCGCTGCCCACTTAGGAGCTAATAAATCACAAAGTCCCCCAGGCAGCTGGGCCTTCCAGAACACAAGTGCAGAACACACAAATTTAGCAAAAAGGAAGTCTTCCAGAGACTCTGTCTGCAATAATCAGAGGCATGCCCATTCTGTGTTTCCAATAATGCCCAGCTCCTGCAGACTCCTGTGTGTGCGGGATGTACCTTATGTAGACAGTGGAGGCTGTGGGAGCCATCTGTGCTCCACTGAGTAGCCAATGTGAATCAGAAATGTCATTTCCAGAGAGCCCCAGGATGGCAAAAACCTATCATAGCTTGTATAGGAAGTATCTCCAAAAAGCTAACACGCTGAGGCTTGGTCTGCAGAGGATGGTGATGCTGAGGCTCGGTATGCAGAGGATGGTAATGTTGGGGTTTGGTCTGCAGAGGATGGTGATGCTGGGGTTTGGTCTGCAGAGGATGGTAATGCTGGGGTTTGGACTGCAGAGGATGGTAATGCTGGGGTTTGGACTGCAGAGGATGGTGCTGCTGAGTGAACACAGAGTAAAACTGGAACTTATGTTACCAGCAAGTTTGTTAATGCATTGTTAAGTTCACACTGAATGGCTAGGAAGATCTGGAGTATTGTTGGAAAAAAAAAAAAAGCTTCCTAGAAACTTAATTTTGAAGGCCATATCTTGTCTCTTCAGCCCTTTCTCCATTGATATAGTCATCGGGAAGCATTTATTTAGCACCTACTCTATGCCATGGATATTAAGATATGTGAGGTGGGTTCCTTCCTTGAGGTATTAACAGCTTTACAGGCCAGCTAGGACTTGAGGGATGGAGTCTCCCATTTCCCATGCTGGGATCGGCACCTAACCTAAGCTTCCCACAAACATCAGTGGCTTCCTCCTCTAGGAGAAGGGTTGACACCTGAGTGCAGTTTCCTATAGGTCTTCAAGGTCTGCAGAAGCTCAGCTGTTGAGCAGCTCTGCCCTCCATGGACTCCCACACCATGATGCTCCTGCCTCAACACAGGCTCAGAAGTAGTGGAACCAGCTGATTATAAACTAAAACTTCTGGACTCATGAGCTAACATAACTCCTTCCATCCCCCTATAAGGTGCTCTTCCTAAGTATCTTGTTGTATCTGGAAAAAGTGTAACATTTGGATTTTTTCTCTCTGGCAAGCTCTGCAGGAATTCCGACTTTTCCCTTTAGATGACGCAGCACAGAATTCTGAGGTATGGGACAACATAGTAATGCATGATCCTCCTGCCTCACTCTTCCCAAATGAAAGCCTCCACTGTCTCCTGTCCTCCTCGATGGGTATTTTCAGGAACCCACTGAGAGTCACCTCCTCCCCAGTGCTGAGAAGACAGCAATGAACAAAGACAGCCATGCAAACTCCAAAGGTTTAAAATTCTATCATGGTGGGAGAGTCTCTAAACACACTATTAAAAATGGACTAGGAGCTAGGGATATGACTCCATTGATAGAATGCTTGCCTCACATGCACGTACTCCCTCGTTTTGATCCATAGAAACACATAAACCGCATGCGATATCACAAACCTGTGATCTCCGAACTTGTCAGGTAGAGGCAAGAACATCAGAAGTTCAAGGTCATCCTGGACTACAAAGCAAGTTTGAGGCCAGCCTGGAATATGTGTGATTTTTACCTTAAACACACACACACACACACACACACACACACACACAGACACACACACAGACACACACCAATCTATAGACCTTTGCTCAAATCCCACTGAGTAGGGACAGATGGGTCAGGAACTTGGGGCACATGGTAGCCATTACTCATGAGCAGCTCTAGTGAAGGCTGTGTGGTCCATACCAGCAGTTCCCAACCTAGGGGTCAAGACTCCTTTGGAGTTCAAGCTACCTTTTCACAGTAGTCACCTAAGACCATCAGAAAACACAGATATTTGCATTGTGACTCATACTGGTAACAAATTACAGTTATGAAGTATCAACAAAAATAATTTTATGGTCAGAAATCACCACAACATAAAGGGTCAGAGCCTTAGAAAGGTTGAGAACCACTGCTCTACACTACCCTTTGCTCAAGAGAGACATAAGCTTTCTCACTGAGGCTCCTGGACCTATGCTCAGAGTTTCTAGTTGAATTAGTCTGGCTCAGGATTCAGGTGTAGCGCTTCTCCAGGAGCAAGCAGGGTGGTCACCAGGAACAGTGCTGAGCCTTGCTCAGTAGCAAGTGCAGAGGACAACACAGAAACGCTGCTGGGTTTGCCCCTTGAATCCCCATTTCCCTTCCTGCTTCTGGAGTGTGTGGTGGAAGCAGAGTTTGGATTTCCAGTTCAGCCCCTGGCACCCACGGTCACAACACAGAGCAACAAAAATACTGCTTCCGTGACTGTGTATGTTTAAGACAGAAATCACACATATTCCAGGCTGGAATACTAACTACACAGAATGCTAAGTACTAAGCTTATAAACCAGTGCTGATCGTTGAAGACTCTTAAGCCACACTGTTTCCAAACACGTCCTCCAAAAGCCGAAGTGTTCACAACTTAGTCCCCATCCTGTGGTGCTATTGGGAGGTGGTGAAGCCTGTCAGAGGCGGGGCCTAGTGGGAGGCCCTTTGGTCATCAGAGTGTGCTCTCCAAAAGGGTATTAGAGCCAGCTCCTGTGTGCTTCCTGCCTGTGAAGTAAATACCTTCCTCGACCATATGTTCTCCTACATGCCCCCAAGACTTGTAGGCTCTAAGAAAAGCAGCCCATTAGCCACAGACTGGATCATCTACCACTGTGAGCCAAAGTAAACGTGTTTGCTTATAAGTTGATTAGGTAGGGCATTATGATGTTGTTACAGCAACAGAATGCTGGCTGACCTGGGCTACCTCCCAACAGGCTTGTTTCTGGGATTGGATCTTGGATCCACTCACTGAGCAATGATGGTGGGCCAGGTTATATGCTAAAGGCAAAGATCAACAAGAGACATCTCCAAATAGCTAATAATCTTCAGTAATAAAGAGACATACGAGATAACTACCAAAAGATAGGATGAAGTTGATAAATATATACCACCAGGAGACGACAAGGAAGGGCCAGGGATGTGTGACTTCAGTTTGGGTTTGTAAAGAGGAAGCATTCATCAGAGCAAGTGAGAAAGAAAGGAAGAAACAAAAAAGCCAGTGTCAAGTCTTGAGAAGTTAAATATCCAGGAGTGTGAAGACAGCTCGGCCAGAAAGTGCTTGCCACATAAGTGAGAGTTCTACATAGAAAGCTGAACAATTTTTGTTTGTGAGCCTTTAATGGCTGATCTATCAGCAAATATGGAGATAAAGTGTAGAGCAGAGACTAAAGGAAAGGCCATCCAGAGACGTCCCACCTGGGGGATTCATCCCATATACAGTTACCAAACCCAGACACTACTGTGGATGCCAAGAAGTGCATGCTGACAGGAGCTTGATATGACTGTCTCCTGAGAGGACCTGCCAGAGCCTTACAAATACAGGGGCAGATGCTCGCAGCCAACCATTGGACTGAGCGTGGGGTCTCCAACGGGGGAGTTAGAGAAAGGACTGAAGGAGTTGAAGGGGTTTGGTACTCCATAGGAAGAACAACAATATCAACCAACCAGACCTCCCCCCCAGAGCTCCCAGAGACTAAGCCATCAACCAAGGGTACTCATGGCTCCAACTGCATATGTAGCAAGGGATGGCCTTGTCAGGCATCAATGGGAAGAGAGGTCTTTGGTCCTATGAAGATTCGATAGGTGCCCCAGTGTAGGGAAATAGAGGGCGGGGAGGTAAGAGTGGGTGGGTGGGTAGAGGAACACCCTCATAGAAGCAGGTAGAGGAAGGATGAGATAGGGAGCTCCTGGGAGAGGAGAGAAACCGGGAAAGTGGATAACATTTGAAATGTAAATAAAGAAAAATCCAATTTAAAAAAAAGAAAGCTAAACAATGAGCATTTGTGTAATCTCCACAAAAGAAGCTGAGATCTATGGATCCCTGGGGCTCAAAGGCCACCAGTCTAGCTGAATCTGCAAACTCCAATTCAATAAGACCTGGTTTCAAAAAACCAAAGTGGACCAATCCATGAAGAGTGATACCCAAGGTTGACCCCTGGCCTCCACATTCATGTATGTGCACACACAGATGCACATGTACCAACAAAAAATGAATTCAACAAAGAAAAAACATATATGAAAATAACTTGTATTTGGAGAGCAGGCTTTATGTTCAGTGTGGCATAACCATCAAGTTACCAGGAGTGATGGAAATTAATTCTAGAAAAGTAAGCAGGGAACTCACACTCCATAGAATACCGGCTTTATTCTAAGGAGTCACTGAGGCTTGCGTTGATTGGATTGGCTTTAGAGAGTTTCCCCCTGGCAGCAGAATGGATTGAAGCCAGTAGAAGCAAGCACATCAGAGAGTCAGCTACAGCAGGAGAGCCCTGTAAGTAGGCGAGGAGCACAAAGACTTGGGAAGGTCAGGAAGACAAATGTTCCAAGGAAAAAAAAGACAGACCTTTTTTGTTCTTGTTTTGTTTTTCTGTCTGTACAGCAATTACAATTTGAGAAGGAAAATGGGGAGTTGAAGTGTTTGGTCCACAGACAGTCAGACACTGGCAGTTTAGAACACAGGGAAGCTGAAGTTACAGCTTCCATGACCAACTTATGAATCACCCCCAAGGTGGTGACTAAAGGCTGGGGAGGAAGGAGATCATTCAGGATGATTGTGCAGTCTATTGGGAAGGTCCAAAATAGACTGGAGAAAGTCAGGAATTTGAGAGAGGCTGAGGAACTCAGGGCACACCTGTACTCAGGGCTTGTTGATTCCATTAAAACTCAAAGAGAGAGAGAGGGGCTGGAGAGATGGCTCAGCAGTTGAGAGCACTGGATGCTTTTTCAGAAGAGCCAGGTTCAACCAGCAACCACATAGGGGGTTATAACCATCTGTAACTCCAGTTCCAGAATATCCAATGCTCTCTTCAGGACTCAATGGGCACTGTAAAAAAATGATACACAGATGCAGGACAACCACACATCATGTCTCTCTCTCTCTCTCTCTCTCTCTCTCTCTCTCTCTCTCTCTCTCT
>JADRCD010141108.1:8314-24857 GCA_019843815.1 Montemys delectorum | reverse complement strand
ACACACACACACACACACACACACACACACACACACACACACACACAAATAAATCTTAAATACGTATTGGTAGAGATGTAGGGACACGCGCCATGCTCTGTGGGCAGACTCTGATGGGACATTTATACATGTGCTTCGCTCTGGCCCACTCTGATTGGGTTTATCATGAGGAGAGTAGGAGTAGCTTCAATAGAAAGGAAGAAGAGGCCAGAGTGCAAAGATGAAGGCTGCAAGCAACAGGAGCCACCTGTCGCTTAAGAGGCAGTCATTTATTGGCAGGTTATGTGTAAATCACAAACTCAAAAGAAATCAAGAATCACACCTCAGAAATGGTAATATCCATGACAAGCTGCTGACACACACTTCGGGAGCCTCCTCCAGGACCCTCCACAAAGAAAAATCTGGGCTATGACTGGCTGTAGGGAAAATCCTTGCTGAGCAACTTAAAACAAAGATGGAGGTCAAATCCAAACAGCAACTGTTGGAGGACTCTCCTGGTTTGTTTATTTGTGTGTTTGCTTATATTAGTGCTATATAGAAAAGAAGGGAGATAGAGACTTCAGAGGCATATGCTGGGGAAGAAGCATTCAGCTGTTTGCTGGCAACTGTAAAGCAAAATTCCATCTGTGACATAAGGAGAAAAGGCAGACCTCAAGGTGCAGCCTCATGTCCCCACTTGTGTGTGGAGAGCACAGATATTCAGCCTCTCCGCACAGTACCATCACAGGCTCTAGCGCTCTGTCCCGGTGATCTAGAGAGACATGAGTTAATCAAGAGTGTTCTTTGGAAAAATAGAGAAAGGCTGATGAGCTTGCGAACCCTTCAACTTTTAGCAAGACTCCTGTGAAATTTACTTATAATCTGGCTCCAGTGTGTGTGTGTTATGTGTGTATGTGTATGTGTGTGATGTGCATATGTGTACAAGTATGAATGCCTCTGTGTGTGTGTATACATGTGTGTGTGCTGAAGCTAGGGGAGGATCTTGGGTGTCCTGCTCTATCATACTCTCCACCCTTCATTCCCTTGAGATGGGGCCTCTCACTGCATCTGGAGCTCGGGTGGCAGCCAGCAAGCCCCAGCAAGCCTCCTGTCTCAGTACCGGGTTACATGCATGCTCAGCACACCTAGCTATTTTTGTGGGTACCAGAATCCAAACTCAGATGCGCATGCTTTTACAGCTAGTGCTGATGCCCACTGAGCCACCTGTCCAGCCCATCACCTGGTCCCTTTATTTTAGCTCTGGCCACTGCAACTGATGTGCCCATTAGGAATTTGAATGGTAGAAACTCTGTTAGTGTCCAATTGGGGGATGCTATGATTCTCTGGAGGTCACCAGAATTGATTGGAATTTTCCAAACTAGCAAAAGGGGAGATGTTAGTGGATGCTGAGGGCATAAGTTCACAGCTGGCCTACTAAGGCTTAGGAAATGCTGCCTCCCGTTTTCCTCTTGGATATTCCTTATTGCACCATAGGATATTGCAAAGAAATATATTTAATGGCCAGTCAAGCACCAAGTCTTTATTCTAGGGCAGACTTTTGCATCAATAACACCCATGGAGTTTGGAAAACCTTTAGAAGAGGTTTAAGTGTCCTGCTCTATATGTGCAATTGTGTCTACTCTCATCATAAACCCCTAATTGTCTAGTTATAATGTATACGAGGTTATGTCTAAGAAACTCCAGCCAAGAAATTCTATCAAAATACATTTGGGCTTGTTCTAATTCTCTTTTGAGACAAGGTAAGGAGTCTCCCAAGATACCCTCAAATTCATAATCCTCTTGGCTCTGCCTTCCAAGTTCTGGGATAACAGACATGCTACCATACCTGGTTTGATATCCCACATTTTAAAATTTTTCCCATTCCATACTAATAACCCTATTAAAACTTTCAGCCTAGGCAATTTGACACAGACCTTGGGTTTTGAAACAAAAATATCAGTTGCATCAGCACTCCTGTGCAGTGAATGTGGAGCCTACAGATGGACATTCAGAGAATCCTGAGGAAGTGAGCTGAGCCAGGTGGACCACAATGCCAACATACCTTGTTCTCACAGGTGAACCACAGCCTCAGCACACCTGGCTCTCACAGGTGGACCATGAGCCCCGTATACCTTGTTGTCACAGATAGACCATAAGCCCGGCATTCCTTGTTCTCACAGGTGGACCATGTGCCTAGCACACCTTGTTCTCTGAAACTAGCAAGAAGGCCTGGGGATAGGTTCAGATAAAGGTCAGTTTCAAGACTGAATTGAAGAAATTGGGATATGGGAGCTTCTACCTTCCCTATGTGGAGGAGGCTAGCCTCATATGAAGAGTGGGTAAGAGAAGCAGGGTTGGGAGCTTACAGTGAGAATTTGAAACACCAGATGATGGGGGTGCCGTAAAGACCAGGTGACACATGGCTGGAGAGTCAACAAAAGCTAGAACTGATACAGTCTGACGGCTCAGCAATCCTGTCTTCCGGTTAGAAACCTGGGTGCAGAATTGGAAAGCGTAAAAGCTGGAATACTGCATTGTTAGAGACTGAGAGAGCAGGTGATACATGAGGATGGTACTGAAGTTATTGTCCGCTAGGTCTAAAACAATGGAAGAAAGTGAAGTCAAGAGTCTCATAGGTGAACTTGCCGACCGGTATGAGTTTGGAACTGTGCTAAAGATAAAAGGAGACAAAGATGTAGCCTGTCATATCCTGTGGCTGCCATAAGGAATGGTGAGAAAACCATTAAAACATCAGAAGTGGTTCTTTCCACAGTTTTGGAGGTGAGATTGCTCGCAGAGTTGGTCTCCTAGATGTACTGTGAAGAAACTGCTCTGTGCCCATGTTGTAGCTGCTGGGGACAGGCGTGTTGTCCTGGCCCTTCATGTTCACTATGCTCCTGTCTCAGTCCACCTTCTTCCCTGCGTGTCTAAGGTTACTGCTGTGGATTTGAGTCCCACACATCCAGGATGTGGGACTCCACTTTTACGTCTGCATGGGCTCTGTCCGCCACAAAGCTACACTCAGAGGTTCTATGTGGAGATGGCTGGCCCTAGGATGAGTTTTAGGGTGAAACACTTCAGTCATGAACGCTTTGATGACAAGGCCCAAGGGTTGGCTGTGAGTTAAGTGTTTCTAGAGGAAAAGAAAAGAAAAGCTGGTGACAGAGTAGATGCTGGAAAGCTGTGAGGACAGGTAGAGGTGACAGGAGGTAAGGAGAAGACAGGGAGGGGGCGAGTCTGTGTCCCAGAGAAGTGTGAGGATGATGCTTTGGGGGATAATGATGTGTACTGTTGGAGGGATGTAGGCCTGGGGAAACCGTTTGTCTTCACTCTGCTTCCTTGTCAGCCTCGTCTGATTCCCTGTGGACCTTAAAAATGAGCTTTAAGACGAAATGGCCCAAAATATTTTTTTATTAATTGGTTTAGGATAGAACCCTAGCTATCTTTATTTAAATAAAGACATAAGAGGAAAATGCAATGTACTAACAAAGAACTCAGAAAGGAAGAAAAAAAAAGTTACATCCTCATGTAATGTTCACACCCATGCTGCCAGCAACAAATACTGGTATAAAGACAAAACACGACCTTCAGAAAAAAGCAGCAGCTCAGCATCAGGGGTGCTCTCCATCCAGGCTGGGGAGATCTGGAAGGGACACTGCAGAGTAGCTACCTTCATCCCTTGAAGTCCCAAGCAGAGCCAAAAACAAAAAACAAAAACAAAAAACAAACAAACAAACAAACAAACAAAAAAAAACCAAGAGGAAGAGGGTTGCACTGCCTGGCTCTGAATGAAGTTGCTCCCTGCCCAGAGAGGTCTGTGCTTCGTCCAGCCAGATGCAAAGGATGGGATTCAGATAGTTTTGTTTTTTTTTTTTTATTAAAAAGACATCAGAATTCATTTCTATAACAGTTGCTATTCTTGCAAAAATAAGCTTTTTGCTCCTCAAAAAAAAGATTTTAATATATTTGAAGAAATATTTTTGGCCAGGATAATACTCCACGGCTTACTTTGTATTTTTGAATACATAATAAACACATTAAAAATCTCAAGCAGCGTAAAAGATTATACAATCAAATGTAATTCTCATTTATCCCCGATTGCCTAGCTCTCCCCTCCCACGTACAGCTCCCTCTCCCAGCGCTAGCTATGATCAGCAGAGTCCTGAGCCTCCCTCCCGAGACAGGCTGCCAGCAGGCCTTTTCTTCATTGCAAAGGATAGGGTCATCCTCGGTGTAAGTCTCCACAGTACCAAACTCTGTGGATGGCGAAGTCTCTTATAGAAAACGCTATAGTGTCTGTGTGACAGCCTACACTTGTGTAATCTCCAAATCATCTTTAGGTTGCTGGTTTATAGTACATAATACAGTGTCAATATTGTATGCAAAGGAACATCTGCATGTATTTAGCACATGCACGTTTCCTAAAGTGTGTGTGTGTGTGTGTGTGTGTGTGTGTGTGTGTGTGTAGCATGTCATGTGTGGAGATCAGAGGACAGCCTCAGGTATCATTCCTTATCTTCCACCTCATTTGAGGCAGGGTCTCTTTGTTTCTCTGCTGCATATACCAAGCTAGCTGGCCTATAGCCTCCACAGACTCCCTATATCTGTGCACCTTGCATAGGAGTGATGGTATTTATAGACATACCCATCTTTATGCAAATTCTGGGTATCCAAACTCAGGCTAACACACTCGTCTGGCCTCCCCAAATATTTTAGATCCACAACCAATCGAATCTTTGACTGTAGACACCATGGACATGGAGGCTTAGTGTATGTTGGAGGTCGTTTGTTCCATATTAATATTATAAACCTATTGATTAAACAATTTGTTTTAACCCGTAGTGACAGATATTTTATTTGTTTCTGTCTTTAATATATATATATATATATATATATATATATATATATAATATTTCTCACCAAGAACCTCAAATGGGATAGGAAAGAGGGGCCTATGTGGTTCACCTAGCAGGGGAAGCTAACAGCAGCACCCCCAAACCAGCCACACTCTCTGATGATGTCTTGCTTCTGCCCCCACCCACCCCCCAGGAGCCTGATGCCGAGGACCTTGGAGACCCAGATCACACTAGAGAAGACACCCAGCTATTTCGTCACTCAAGAAGCCCCTCGGCGGATCTTCAACATGTCGCGAGACACCAAGCTGATAGTGGTAGTGCGGAATCCGGTGACCCGAGCTATCTCTGACTACACGCAGACGCTTTCCAAGAAGCCGGACATCCCCACCTTCGAGGGCCTATCCTTCCGCAACCGCAGCCTGGGCCTGGTGGACGTGTCTTGGAACGCCATCCGCATCGGCATGTACGCACTGCACCTAGAGAGCTGGCTGCGGTACTTCCCACTGGCCCAGATCCACTTCGTCAGTGGCGAGCGGCTCATCACTGACCCAGCTGGCGAGATGGGGCGCATTCAGGACTTCCTGGGCATCAAAAGATTCATCACCGACAAGCACTTCTACTTCAACAAGACCAAAGGATTCCCTTGCTTGAAAAAACCAGAGTCAACCCTCCTGCCTCGATGCCTGGGCAAATCAAAAGGGAGAACTCATGTACAGATCGACCCTGAAGTTATAGACCAGCTCCGGGAATTTTATAGACCTTATAATATTAAATTTTATGAAACTGTTGGGCAGGACTTCCGGTGGGAGTGAGTCTCCAAGGTACAAGGGCTCTACTCTTGTCTCTTCAGTGAGGTTTTGCTCCCAGAGATCCTGATCCCCATCTCCAGCCCCTCTTCTCATCTTGAACCCCATGATGAATCATCTTGGAACCAGAAAACTGAATAAAGACCAAGAGACTAGTGGTTCCTGCTCTGTCCAGAAAATTCTGTCTGCTTCTGGCATACCCATCCAGTTCTAGAATCTGCTCCCATCTGCCCATGAGAGGTCTTGGGAAATTGTTGTAAGAAGGGAGGATCTCCCGATGTTGGGGGATATTCTGAGTGAAGATGGGTCTGTTGTGTGAGAATGGCCATTCCAACACAGTAGTGGGCTTCCTAATTCCAAGTGGCATGTACCTTCCCTCTGAGCTTAATTTTCCCCTGCAGCCCTGAGCGGTGGGATGGAGGAACGCTCTCCATCCTCCTCAGAACACAGCAGTTCATCAACAGTGTGCAGAGCCCAAAACCCCTCTCTGGCCACTCCAGGAGACAGACTCTGTTATGATGAAATAAGCCAGTGACTTCAAAGCCTGTGGTCTCCACTGTGCTCGGAGGACGATGTCTTTGAAAAGCACTCTGTGACTCTCCCTGCTCCCTGTGGACAAAAGCACATAATTCTGCTGTTACGGGTACTTTCTTCACGCGAGCTTTCATGTTCAGCATGCACGGGATCATGCTTGTCCATGTGAAATAAATATGGCTCTCTCGTGTCCTTAACACTGAGTGTTTCTGTCTAAGGCAGGCCTTCGTCAGTAAATCCCAGTGTAAGAAGTAGTCAGGGATGTGGAGGACTTGAGAGGACAGCTGGAAGTGGGTGTGGGTGTGGGTGTGAAGACTGTGTCGGGAGAAGCCAGGGTCTAGATGGGGAATGGTAGTTTCTGGCTGTAAGAAACTGGTACAGAAAGATCACACAGAGATCTCTAAGGGACGTGCTTATTGTATTTCTTTATCTTCAGCACTAGGCATTGAATCCAGACCCCAGGGCATGCTAGGCATGTGTTCTAAAGCTGAGGTGTAACCTTGTCCTTTTTACATTTATTTTCTTGCTGTGTTAGTGTATTGTGTACACATGTGGAGGAGAGTGTGCGTATGTTTGTGTGGATACATATGCTCATATGTGCACATGCATGTGGAGGACAAAGGTCACTCATCAAACAGGCCATCCACACTGCCTTTTGAGAGTCTCTCACTGGCCTCAGGCTTACCAATTAAGATATTGTTTCTCGGGTAGATTGTCCATCTGTTTTTTTTTCTTTTTTAAATTGTTGTTGTTTTGTTTTGTTTTGTTTTGTTTTTTGTTTTGAGGCAGAGGCTCTTCCTGGCCTGGAACTTGCCAATTAGGCTTAGCTGGCTGACTGGAAAGCCCCGGGGATCTGCCTGTGTCCGTTTCCCCAGTGCAAGGATTGCAAACACCTGGTACTATGTCTAGTTTTTACCTTGGGTGCTGGGACCAAACGCAGGTTCTCATGCTTACTTGGGAAGCTTTCCTGACTCTGCTATCTCCCTTGTCCCTATATTTAATTTTGAGTAGGGTTTTACTAAGTTGCTCAAGCTTGTCTTGAGCTTAGGGTCTTCCAATCTCAGCCTCCTAAGTCTCTGGAATTAGAGTCATGCACTGCAGGCCCAGCTTCTTCTCTGAAACATGATTTGGGTTGGATAACATCTCTGCTTAGATGCATTCAACTTAAAATACCAAACCGAAGGCCCAAGGACTGAGGGAGCATCAGATATATTTTTTTGCTTGGCCAGCATAAAACTTTAAAATAGCTGTCAGTGTTTACAAACTCAAAGTATTCACCTCAAAATGTAGGGTTTCAGCTTTTCTTTTAAAAAAAGAAAGAAGGAAGGAAGGAAGGGAGGGAGGGAGAGGGGGAGGGGGGAAGGAGGGAGGGAGGGAGGGAAGGGAGGGAAGAAAAAAGAAAGGAAGGGAGGAAGGAAGAAAAAGAAAGGAAGGGAGGAAAGAAGAAAAAGGAAGGAAGGGAGGGAGGGAGGGAGGAAGGAAGGAAGGAGAAACAAAGCCTATACTCCGACATGAGAATTGAGGACCTCTTTTGGCCTTGTACTCCTGGGCTTCCCAGATCCCACATAGCTCCCTTCCTCGGTGTGCATAATCTACTTGACCCTTGTGGATATTTCCCAGTCTCGACTCGAATGTCACAGACTCTAAGAATGGTGTCTAGTCCATCCAACGTGACACCTGAGATGATCCCGACTCCCATCATCTGTCTCACCTCATGCTTCTTCCTTCTCTTCTCCAACACTCCAGAATCACAAGCTTTCCTGTGCCCTTCAAGTCTCCACACTGGTCCATGCCCTCTGCTTTGCTGTGGAATGCTTGCTCTTCTTCCTCCCATACATCTCTATCTCCTTTGCAAACCAGGATGCCAGTAAGACTTCATTCAAGTATGCTTGCTTGACATTTGTAAGGTCACCTTCCTCTGTTGACAGCTGCTCACTCTTCTATCTTCATTTGTCAATAACAGGTTTTTACCACACTAGATAACAGTTAGGTATTTAAATGTGTTTCCACCAAAGATCCTGAACTCTTCGAAGATCAAGATTCTTTCATGCTAACCTACAGTAGTCTCATGGCAAATATGTAATGGATGGTTGTGTAGGTATGTGGGTGGATGCTGAAGGCCAGAGCCTTGGATAATGATGTGCCAAAGAAGTAAACTGCTGCAGTATGCTTCCTGCATGGCTCCGTGGTCTAGGAGCTAGGAAGCACTACAGACCCTCCAATTCTTCTGTGTTCATGTGCTTTGCTGGGCATTACAGAGGTGTTAATGGAACTTTAGGGCAAAATCCCCAGCAGGTTCAGCTCAGCCTCCTGTCCCAACAAACTAATTAATGAATAATGATAAAAAAAAAACAAAGAGAGGTCTTTTGATCCATATTTACATTGGGAAGGGGAACAGATAAAAGAACTACATGACCCCAAGTCCGTCTTTAGGTTTAAACAAAGGAAGAATTGCACCAGGGGGCAAGAGCTAGACCATAATTAAGCCTCCCTGGTCAAGGTGTGGTCTGGATGCTTTTGCCCAGTTCTGATCCTGCAGGGTAGTCCAAAGAAGACCTTATCACTTGGGAGGAGCAACCTGGTGACCATGGGATGATCACCTCTGCTCCAGGACACCTCCCATTGATAGATAATTTTCTTCATCCAGGAGGTGCTCTGTAGGTGCAAGGCTCTGCTGTTCCTGAAATTAGAGGTAAATGCAGACTTAAGATAATGATTACACTTTGGATGCCCTTGAGGATCCTGAACAGGACATTGGCCTCTGGTTCTTATTGTTGTGTCCTTGGCCTTGAGTAAAATAAGCTAGACATCTAGTGTTTCTAGATAGACAATCCTTGGGTGATTATCACCCCTGCATGCTAAGGTGAGCAGGTGACCCAAAGAAAGAGAACTAGGTCCAAAATGAAGGCAGAGACACCAAGTTTTTATCCTGCCTTGTGGGACCTAAGTGCCTATAAATTATTGGAAGGCACAATCTGACTTGCCAGGGTCAAGGACACAAAAGTCCCATACATATACTGTATGTATGAGTAGTCTTGTGGGCCAAGCATCTTCCGGACAGCAGATGGCTACGCCCATGGTTCTGAGAAGTGACTTCTTGAGTTTATCCCTGTCAATCTGAAAATGTGATGCAGAGGAATGAGTAGCCGTTACTTCCTGGAACCTGGACTCTGAGCCACTGGGGAGCAGACAATGTATGTGGGTGACAATAAATTGCCCTATAGTATTTCCCACTGAAATGTGTTTAGTGCCTTGGTATCCTGAGCCTTGCTGGCCAAAGCCATAGCCACTGGGAGACAGACTCTCACCAGGACACAAAAGAAGCCTCTGATTAAAAGACACTACAATTCAATAGTCTGTCTCAACTCTAGGAGAATTCACTAAGAATTTGTAGAAATCTTGAACGTTGTGTGTAGATAAGCTTCATTCTTCTACATTGCCAGCATCCACAGACGGCACAGGCTAAGCAGCCGCCCCATCTTAATGAATAGGTATGTCTATTGTAATTAGCATATCCATCATTGTATGCAAATGAAAGATGCTATAGTATCTTTACAATCCTAGCTGAAATGATGGAAATTCAGAGTACAGGAGTCTACTCAGCAAGCTCTGATTTTTAATCTAGTGTAACTGTTCCCTCCCGATCAGGCTGCCCCAGGGCAAAGTTGCACAAGTCCCAATTAGTACAGTTTAAATAGATGAAGTCTGACTATTTCATCTGAAACCAAAAAGGCCTCCTCAGAGAGACTAACACAGGAGAGAGAGAGAGAGAGAGAGAGAGAGAGAGAGAGAGAGAGAGAGAGAGAGAGACAGAGACACAGAGAGACACAGAGAGACCAAAGCAGTACTTTAAAAGACTGAAGTATCTCTCTGTTGATGTGTCTCAAAGCAGGTACCTGACTGGTCTTCACTTCCATAGATGCAGACTCCTCTCACCTGCAAGGTAATTCAAGATGGCTCAACACATGTCTGCATTCCACTCCACAGAACGAGGACAAGAAGCAAAGACCACCCTAAAAAAAAGAGAAGCAGGTCTATGGACTCATAGCTTGGCTCACTACAGCAAGGACCTTTGGATTAGGGTCCTCGAAGTCAGGGAGAAAGGTTCCCCATGAGCTTAGGGAAGGATGCAAGGGTGCTCTGAGCAGAAGCTGCTGGCACTGGGAAGCTGATAAGCTCTCTGAAGTCCAGTTTAGTGTCCTGTCTGTCTTTCTGTGGTTGGTGCTGAGTTGAAAGAGAGGAGAAATAAAGGTGAGCTATCGTGCACTGACTGAGTCCAGACTGTTGCAAGTGGGTTGCTGCAGAGATGTTGGTCAGAGTTCATCTGTCACAATGGCTGGCCTTTGTCCCTTCATACACCATTCTCTCAGGATCCAAAGACAGTTCAGGAGAAGTCCATCTCTTCTCTTTGAGGCTATAGCATCCTTTCTACTTCTATTGCAGGTTCCAGCATCCCTTCCTCATAGTGTGAATGGTACTCCTGAGGGTCAGACAAGATAGCAGCATTCCTTCCATCCACATCTACTACAGTAGAACTCAATCTCTTGGCCACGTTGTGAAGTGCAGGGAGATGGGAACATGTAAGCATCCTGTTTTAGAATCAGAGGACAGCAAGTATGAAGGGCCACCTACCTGCCCCAGACACAGACCCTTCTCCACAGAGCACAACTTTGAGTGTGTACTCTTCAATATGTCTCTGGGACTGTGGCATGTGAGCATGCTTCTCCATTCAGATGGAATATGGGCCAGTCTTTGCTTCCCTTGCACTGCCTCTACTGAAAGGCAGCATGAAACGGGCTAGAGAAAGCAGCACTTCTGGTGCTCAGTGGGTTCAAGTTCAAATTCAAACTTTCTTCTTTCTTAGCTGCATGGCTTTGGGCAAATAATTTCTTCTCTGGGAGAGTGTAATCATCAGTAAGTCAAGACAGACACTGTACTCATGACAAGAGGTTTACTGTGGAGATTAAGTGAGGAAAGTCTTGTTTACCACATAGTAGGTTCTCAGTTTGTTCTTGTTTATTTGCTCCCTGGCAGCAGAGCCTGCCATGGCTGCTAGACTCCTGCCCACTATGATGCCCTGCAGCTCTAAATGAACCAAGTTCAAAGCAATTTCCTGCCCCCTGTCTCTTGCCATGTACCTTGAATGGCATTGCCCTTGCAAGCCAGGATCAAGTGGCTCAGTTGAAACTGATTCAGAATAAACCCAGCCTGAACATGTTGCTCTTATCTCTGGGGAGCTAGGAGAATGATCATAAATGCCTTGACAGGCACTTAGAAAACTCTTACAGCATTTTGCTACTGTACAGGGAACATGTAGATGTGCTCCATTGGACCAACCAGTATTCTTCATTGGTTGCTTTGCTGATAGTGGTAGCTTGAACAAAGAATTCGCCTCTCTTAAAAGGGGATCTTGATTGCCCAGTAACAGGTATCTTGCTCAACTCATTGTTTGAGATACAAAGCACCCAGGCACTGCATTGTGAGATATCCCAAAAACCCCGAAGCAAGAGACATTTTTATTTGGGCCAACAAGTGGGGCTTTTACATTTACATCTTTTGGCCACCTCAGACTACAGAGAAAGCCAGGGAATGCAATCTTTTCCTGAACACAGTTCAACCCGGTGTATTGATGCCTGGGAAGAAGGGGAAATGGGTGGTGAGAAGGCTGTTAACAGCCCCTGTTACAAGGAAACCCAACTATTTGAAAACTCACCCCTGTTTATCAACATTTTTCTAACCAGTCTTCACCTGTGCTCCTCATACATGGCGCTATTTGAGACTTCCAGTTTGTCTCCCCTTCTTTTCCTGACTTTTGAAAGCTAGGGACCCCAATACCAACCTTTCTTTACCTTCTTCTCCAAGCTAGTAAATCAGACCTCTGAGGGACAACGGGGGACAATGGGGGACATCAACAGTGGTATATGCAGATCTCCCCAGTGTAAAGGTTCCCATTGTGGTCAGTTTCCAGCCACCAGAGCAACATGGCTGAGTGTATAGATAGGAGGAGTCACACATAACCAACTCCTTGGAGTCAGAAGTAGCCAGCTCGGGTACATCACTGCCTAACTGCTCCTCTCCCAGCTTCCCCAACTAGAGAACCCCTAAGAGGATAAATCCACAGCCAATTGTATTATGTATTCAAAGCTTGGTGCCTAAATTAACCTGAGCCCTGGGATCTGGACCAAATGCATTTTTGTATTTGAGTCAAATGCTACTCAGCTGGTGATGCAAGGAGTCACCTCTTCATAAAGCTTCAAGCCAACTAAGTTCAATTCCATTCTGTCAGTGAAAGAAAAGGAGAAACAATTTAAATGGCGCAGCAATTTTATCTTCCATTTTTGTAGATAAAAAGTACACATACTGCGAAGTAACTAGGAGAAGGAGCCCCCAGGTCTTTTGTCCTCCTTTCCATGTATGTGACTCTCTCGGAGAACATGCTGCTTCACTAACTAGCTCTAATGTTGAGTATTACTTACCTTTATATTCCAGTGTGCCTAGCCAAAAGCCACCTACGTCTTCAGATGCTCAACCCAGTGAACAGAAAGCTGGTGAATCGTGGGCCATTGCAACCATGCTTTGATTAGCTGTCCTCTCAAATCTTCTTTTGAAGCTTAATCATCAATGCAAAGTAGCAACAGGTGGAGCCTTTAGGAGGCAAATAGGCTGTTGGAGCTCCATGCACACCCCTGTCATAGGGCTTAAGAGAGTAAGTTCTGTCACCTTTGTCCTTCTGTCCTTTATGTCATCCAGGGCCACAGCACTTGAACTTGCCATGGCATTGGCCTTGGCCTTTCTGGTAGCAGAACTGTGAGATAAACTTCTGTGGTTCACCAAGAGCTCCATCAGGGTATTTTGCTTCAGCATTGTGAACTGATTAAAGCAGGGGCTGGAAGAGTAACTGTTAGATTGAGGGGGTCTCTAGGGTGATTCCATTATGTCTCTTTGCGCTAACCTCTTCACTTTGAACCCAGTCTCAGAGGAAACTTCAAATCTACTTTGTTTGACTCCTATCATTTGAAATCTATTTCCCTCAGACACACATAGACATGTATTGCTATTGCTAGGCTGCAGAAGATGGGACCAGACTATGAAGGGAAGATGAGAGAGAAAAGCAGAAGGGAACAGAAGGACTTTTAGAAACTCCTTAATTCTTAAATCAGCCCCCTTCCCACTTGATACTGGGCCACATAGTTTGTGTTCCCCTCCTCACTCAATACATCGAACAAAAATGTATGCGTGTATGTGTCTGACATTTATTTTATTTCCATGTGTCTCAGGGGCCTTGAGATGAATCTGCATGACTGACATGTGTCAGGCTGATGCCTACCTGACTATACGTGATTGATGACACCTGGCTAATTGGATCATGACTGACTTACAGGCATGGTCTGCCCCAGAACACCTGAGTGTGGAGCTTGGCTGACAGCACCATCTTATCCGATATTGATGGGCTTACTATACTGCCCCCATATGCCTAGGGAGGGGCTCTGTTTCTTTTTAGACCTAGAGAGGAGGATGTAGCTATTTGGCTATATCAAAGACCAGCTAGGGTTTTGCAGCCCACTAAACACATATGACTCCTGTCCTAATAGAGCTCAGTTCTAGATTTCTGCCAGTGGCTGTACAAGCCTCTTCTGCCACTTTCTGAGTCCTGGGAACCCTTAGAGGGGTTCTCTATGTCCGAAGTCCTTAGACCAGGGCACAGCATGGGGATTCTGGACAATATGATGATGTTTCCAAGAAAATAGCAGAAGTGAAGAATTCAGGGCACAGAGGTATTTTTAGGAGTTCAACCATGTCTTTGAATAATGAGATGTGAGTTTTTCTGGTTAAAGAGAATGAGGTCCTTTCATATAACTCCATATCATTTTCACTTTGTAATAACTACAATCCTTATTCCTCGTTCCACAGAGGGAAGAAATTGAAGCCCAGAGATTTACCTATCATTACCCAGGTTCCTCAGTGAGGACTCAAATCTATAACTTCTAACTCTTAAATCCCTTGTCTTTATAAGGAAAGGATATGTACTACAATGTTAACATTCAAATTATCTTCTAAGAAGTTGCCATCAGCAAAGCTTGTTAGACCCCAGGCTAGAGAGTGGATACATACTATAATGTGCACAGGACTCATTGAATCTTCTCTGACATATCTGAGAAGTGGTGACAAGAATAAGACATCAGACACAGAGCCTGGCACTTCATTTGTGATGGCAAGAACAAGCTTAGGGCCATCTGTGATGGGAAGGGCAAGCACAGGGTCATCTGTAATGGCAATGACAAGAACAAGGTCATCTATAATGGCAAGGACAATGACAGGGTCATCTGTGAAGGCAAGGATAGGCTCAGGGCCATCTATGATGGGAAGGGCTAGCAGAAGGTCATCTGTGATGGGAAGGGCAAGCACAAGGCCACCTGTGATGGCAAGGACAAGCATGGGGTCACCTGTGATGGCAAGGACAAGCATGGGGTCACCTGTGATGGCAAGGACAAGCATGGGGTCACCTGTGATGACAAAGACAAGCACAGGGCCACCTGTGATGGTAAGGACAAGCAAAGGGTCACCTGTGATGACAAGGACAAGCTCAGGATCATCTGTGAAGGCAAGGACAGGCTCAGGGCCATCTATGATGGGAAGGGCTAGCAGAAGGTCATCTGTGATGGGAAGGGCAAGCACAGGGCCACCTGTGATGGCAAGGACAAGCATGGGGTCACCTGTGATGACAAGGACAAGCACAGGGTCACCTGTGATGACAAGGACAGGGCCACCTGTGATGACAAGGACAGGGCCACCTGTGATGACAAGGACAAGCACAGGGCCACCTGTGATGGCAAGGACAAGCAAAGGGTCACCTGTGATGGCAAGGACAAGCAAAGGGTCACCTGTGATGGCAAGGACAGGGTCATCTGTGATGGCAAGGACAAGCTCAGGGATACCTGTGATGACAAGGACAAGCATGGGGTCACCTGTGATGACAAGAACAAGCACAGGGCCACCTGTGATGACAAGGACAGAGTCATCTGTGATGGCAAGGACAAGCTCAGGGCTACCTGCGATGGCAAGGACAAGTAAAGGGTCACCTGTGATGACAAGGACAAGCACAGGGCCACCTGTGATGACAAGGACAAGCTCAGGGTCATATGTGAAGGCAAGAACAGGCTCAGGGCCATCTGTGATGGGAAGCACAGGATCGGGGCAACTAAGCCTCATACCAAATCCAAACTGACATCTGGGCAGTAGAGCTGCTAATCTGGGGGTCAACACAAAATCCCAAATGAAAGGTTCTGTAATTAAGAGGGTAAAATCTGAGAATCAGGGTGCACACATATATACTCCCAGCTCTCAGGATGCTGAGACAGGAGGATCGTAAATTCTAGGTCAATTTGGGAAGCTCGACAAGAGTTTGTCTGGAAGAAGAGGAGAACCAGGGGAGGCTCAACAGCAGCAGTGAGTGAAGGGGGAGCACACTCTAATCATGCCAAGAAACATTGTAGTGAAAATCCTATAATTAAGCTTAGACATAGCTTTGAGCCTCTGAATATTTTTTCGTTTTGGTTGTCTTTGGTGTTTGTTTTTTAAGACAAGGTTTCTTTATGAAGCCTTGGTTGCCCTGGAACTCTCTCTGTAGACTAGGCTGCCTCAAAGTCATAGCAATCCACCTGCCTCTGCCTCCCAAGTGGTAGGATTTAAGGCTTGAGCCACCCCACCAAGAGTTTCTGAATACTTAAGGCAAAGGGAAAAGCTATGGGAAGTGCCTCTCATATGATCTCAAGATGAGAGTTCAAAGGACAGAGGACCAGTTTCCTGAGAGAGATCTTCCTGTGCGAGACACTCATTAAAATAATGTTCCTTTTTACAGGAACTGGGATAATCCGCATGCTAGCCTTCCCCATATACAATAATGAGAATCTAAATTAGATGCTTCTGTTGGATGCCCAGATGGCATAGTATAACAACTACTAATTAGCAGCAGTCTGGATTAGTAGAGGGGAAAAAAGTAAGAACATCTTTTCCCTCCTTGAGCCTAAGTCATAGATTATGATATTAGATTAGCTGTGAGCAAATGATATGCCACTGATGTCACTAGTAAGTTTATGTGAAAAGGAGCCTAATAAAAAGCAGGTAATTAATAACCAAAGACGCTGGGAGTAGAGACATGGCTCCATGGTTAAGAGCACTGGCTGTTCTTCATGAGCACCAGAGTTCAAGTCCCAGCACCCACATGGCAGCTCACAACTGTCTGTAACTCCAGTTCCAGGGTGTCCAATTCCCTCATACAGATATACATGCAGGCAAACCACTGGTGAATCCACAGTATACAAGATAGATAGATAGATAGATAGATAGATAGATAGATAGATAGATAGA
>JADRCD010141107.1:0-12373 GCA_019843815.1 Montemys delectorum | reverse complement strand
AATATGAGGAATTAGAAATTTGTTGATTGTCATCCAATGGTCTCTCTAATTTGGTAATTGGAGAAATAGGTCCAACATTGTACAATCTATATACACTTTCAGCTTGTTTGTTTGTGACAGTGTCTTGTTGTGTACAACATAAGGGTCTTGAAATCTTGCTTCTCCTATCTCAGCCTCTCTATTAGTAGTATTGTTTATTTCATGTCTTTACACTATACTATGGTTTTCAGAACAGCTTATATATTTCAAAAGTATTTATATACCCAAAAGAAACATAGACGATTAACTAGGGAGGTTGCTTATAAGAGAACAACAAAGAGTGAGACTGAATGCTCTGCTTGACATTTGTAACTCTTGTATCAAGTTTGAAAAAGAGGACTTTATAAGTTACTCTTTCTTTGAGATGAATGCTTTTCCAAATTATCACAGCTAATGAACCAAATTCTTACCCTCACTCAATGTCTGTGCCACCCTCCAAGCAGAACCATTGTTTATTGAAACAGTTGGTGAATGACCTTATGGATAGACCATCTTAATACACACACCATTTCTTAAATGAATGTAACCTGTTCTCTGTGGGCTGAGAATAAAGTCACTCACTCAAGTCAAATAGCTTTGACCATAGCAGGAAGTCTGTATCCAAAAATCGAGCCTACAATTCATTTCTTGGTGCAGCAGAATTATCAACTCTCAGCTTAGCTATGATAGAGGTAAAATCCTTTGGTGATGTGAGGGTCATTGAAGTATAGCCTTATTACAATGAAATCCAATGTCTAAAAATTGTTCTTATTTTGGGCTTGTACCACAGTAAGAGCCAAGATTTTAAACTCTACTAAATATAAAACAGACAAAAAGACTTTATATATTTATGTTCATCTAGGAAAATACCAGTAGTGATGTATTATTTTGAAGTATACAGTTAATGTTTGGAGTTATTTAAAATTTATATTGAGAAAAATGTATTTTCACTATTGCTGTAGACAAGCATCTACATAAGACTGTTAAATTGATTGTTGTTTTATATCAAACAACTTTTATAATACTTATTTGTATTGTTATAATATTTTATAAATTTTAAGGAATATGATAAAAAAGATATTGTAGGTATTGAAGGGGGGTCTCTGGGAGGAGTGGGGGTACAAAAGGGAAACAAGAATGTGATTTAATTCTATTTACTTAAAATATGTTTTTAAATGTTAACAAATTCAGATAAATTGAAATCATGTAACTTTCTTCATCATAATGCAATAAAAGTTTAAAAAAAATTGAGTCTCATAAATTTATATAGTTTATATTTTCCATTTCACTCAATTTTAGTACTTTAAATTTTTTTCTTCTGATTTCTTCAGTGACTTTCTGCTCATTCAATAACTTTTTTGAAACAGTTTCACTATATAGCTTGACTTTTCTGACATTCACTATATAGAGCAGACTGCCCTCACAGATCTACCTGGCTCTGATCCTCACCGTGGGAAATAAAGGTCTATTACCATACGTGACAATAGTATGTTGTTTATTCTTGATGAGTTTGTGTACTTTCTGTAGTTTATATTGCTGCTGATGTCTATGTTTATTCTAATGTGGTCACATAGAATACAGGGTGACATTTTGATTTTCCTCAGTTCGTTGAGGCTTGCTGTGTATCCCAATATCCGATTAATTTTGGAGAGAATTCCATGACCTATCAGGAGGAGTTCTTTAGTGTTTGAATGGACCATTCTGTAAATGTATGTTAGGTTCACTTGATTTGTAATGTCATTTTGTTCCAGTTTCCTCTGTTTTTTTTTTTTTTGTTTTTTGTTTTTTGTTTTTTTTAATTCAGAATACCTTTCTAATGGCTAGAGTATCAAAATCACTCATTATCACTGTGTGGGATTAATGTGTGGCTTTACACCTGATGGTATTTGTTTCATGTAGTTAGGTGAATCTATTTTTTTAGGATTTTGTGGAGGTGTTTCTTGATGACTATGAAGCAACTTTTTATATCTCTTTTATTTTTGGTTCAAAGTCTTTTATTTTCCTTCTTCAGATATTAGACTAGCTACAGCGGCTTGCTAGCTCCACTTGCTTGCAGGACTCTTTTCAGTCCTTCTGTCCTAAGGTTGTGTCAGACTTTTGTGGTGAGTTCTGTTTCAGAGAAGGAGGCCAGCTCTGCTGTTTTTGTTTGTTTTGGCTTCCTGTGAAGATCATTTTCTGTTCTGGGTCAGCTGTGGCCTCCTTCATGGACCTGTTCCATTTTCTGTCAAATCATCTTATTACTTAAATAAAAAAGACTTTACTGGGTGGTGGTGGGGTGGCGGTGGCAGCGCACGCCTTTAATCCCAGCACGTGGGAGGCAGAGGCAGGTGGATTTCTGAGTTCGAGGCCAGCCTGGTCTACAGAGTGAGTTCAGCCAGGGATATATGGAGAAACCCTGTCTCAAAAAAACAAAACAAAAAAAAAAAACAAAAAAAAAACCAAAAAAACAAAAAACAAAACCAAAACAAAACAAAAAACAAAAAAACAACAAAAAAAAACCCCCAAAAAAACAAAACAAAAAACAAAAAAATAAAAAAAAAGACTTTACATATTCAAGGTGGAAGTCAAATACATATATGCATACACACACACACACACACACACACACACATACACACACACACACACACATTGGGATAGCCTGAGAGAGTTACTACTGATAAAACTGGAGGCATCTGCCATGTGTTTCCTGAGCTTTGAATAGCTTATCTCTCAGTCCCAAGGGGGAAGCCATCAGACCATCAGTCTAAAGTGAGTGGCAGGCGCCTCTGTGCTGCTAACTCAGCCAGAGGCCAACCTTGGAGACCTTTCACCAACTCTATTGCTCAGTCCTGGACTTTTATCAGGAAAACGTTACTGTGCCATAGTGTACTCCTTCATAATACAGCAGTATCAAGCCTGAAGGTCTAAAGAGAACATTAGGATAGTTATGCTTACGCTAGTTTGATTCTTATTTCTTGCTAGTCTCATATATTGCTGGATATCTTGCTGAGTATCATTAAACTACAGGGCATTTTGTAGTTTTACAAAATGATTATATATGTCTTAGTCATCCTTTAGAAAATATCATTAGGAAGAATCGTAATGTAGGGGAAGGATGGAATGGAATGGGAGAGAGCCATAGACAAGAGGCAGAGAGGAGCTCCAATAAACTGCATGACTTACCTAGGTAAGTCAAAACTGAAGGGGAAGTTACGGTGTGCCCAGCCACTGTGGTCTCCTCTGCAGGAATGCAGTAATTTTCTTTTTGATTGATTTGTTGACTTGTTGATTATCACCATAGAAGCATGAATGAGAAAGTCCTGCTCTTCAAGTCAGTGGGGCGGTTGGAGTGAAGAAATGAGGAGGTATGGAAACTCTCCCTTTTCTATGTTCTGAAACATGGCACAAAACACTGCATTGCTTGAAAAAAAAAAACCCACTGATTATCATATTAATTTTATCCACCGTTATTTCTGAAAACTCTGCTGCCTGTTCGAATCTCTACAGTCTTTAGATGTTCATAGATATTCTCTGAAAGGCTCTTCCTGGTTTCTGTCTTCCTAGATAGAACTACTTACTAACTATTCCATGGCACTTACCAGCCTCTTGCAAGCTATGGAGTTAGTGATATGTGTACTTTAAACGGTGACCACACATCTTTGTCCTTCCACATAATGGTAACTTGAAATAATTTGGTTCTTAGTTAAGACTTAGTCATTATTCCTCATGCTTCAAGTGAGTCATATCATTTAGTTCCCATAACAACCCCACACTGTCTATAATATTATTATGCCTTGTAAGCAGATGGAGGAAATGTAAGCACTGGACAGGCTAAGGTCATGCTTTCAGGAAACAGTGGGCTGACATTTCCAGGCTTGCTCATCTATAATAGTACTTTGTCTTGTCAATGCAGAGTGAGCTGCCGTGTATTTCCTCACTGAATTTAATAAACCTCTGAGAATTGAATTAAATGAGAACTTTGGGAAACAGCGTAGCTATGGTAACCACTGCCTACCTTCTTCTAGTAGCGACTGGAACTTTAATGCAGAAAATAGCTTACTACAAAAATGTAGGAACACGACCAAAGGTGGGAAATACCAAATAGCAGATAAAGCATTGGGTGCAGAATCTAACATTTGTCCGAGGGTTCATCTTTTAACACTTGGCGGGTTAGAGTCCTCAGATAAGCAGTTTGGGCTTCTCAATTTTCCCATCTTTTGGTTAAGTTTAAATAAGGCAATATATGTGTATGTTTTATAGACTATCATCTAAATATTATATAAATGCTTTAGTTCAAAGTAAAATCAGTAAAACAATACTTTAAAAAGTCGCCAAGCAAACTAGGATGAAGATAAAAAGGAGTTGTGAAATATAATTTCAGCAAGCATAGTGACTATGAGTTTTCACTAGGTTTGAATTTTATGTGTCAAATCTCTCGCAATTTCCCACTTGGGGGTTCAACAATAGTTTTACTTAAGTGTCTGTCTGAAGAAGAGGTAGCGGTCACTTTTCTAATTCAATATTTTAGCTTTTATTTATTAAGTATCAGTCACATTTAGACAAAACATGCATTAAATTCCATCTGCTTGCCATATCATTATCTTGAAATCATTTTATCTGTCTTTGTGTTTCAAGTAGAACTTTTATCTACCAGGCAGCAGAGACATGAATTGACCTTAAAATATTGATCACACTTCTAGCCAAAGAATTACTAGGATAGATCACTTTCTTTTGCAACTTGTTTGTTTTCTACCATGGTAGTGATAGATTGCTGCAGGAACTGGAAGGGTCAAAGAAAATGTGAATTAGAGAGAGCCCTTACAAAGTTACAGGACAGCCATCTGAGTTGGATACAGCTACTGTCTTGGCCATATGTCAACTTCAGGTTAGAAGTAACACTGGACTGTTAACATGTTCATGTGCATATGTGTGTGTGCATGTGCACGCATGTGGGTGTAAGTCTGTGTAAGTCTTCTTAATGTGAATATCATATTTTCTTATCTCACATAGTCATATAGATATTCTGGAATCACATCTAGTAGACCCAGGAGCATCTAAACAGAGTCTGCTTGGACTGTTGGAAGTTAGGAAGAACTCCATAGAAAATCCGTCACAGTCTCTATAGGGACTGACCCAGAGCTTTCTGTTTCTCCTTTAAAGTGCCTTCTGGGCTCACTAGACAAACTTCTCTGGTGAGGTTTGCTTAACCAAAGCCCCTGACTTGAGTGACATCTCATTGAGATTGTGGGTTGACTTTTACAGCATCAGCCATGTTATTGTTCTTCTATGACCTCCGTATCTAGGTCTCATCAAACCCTACCCTCCTTGAACCCACAGGCAGTGTCCTCAATAGCTAACAACTAGGAGAGAGAGCCCTGGCCTCATCAGAGCTGAGCAGGGGTTAGGCTATGGCTGGGAGTTTTCCCTATAATGATAGGAGATCTGCTGTACCTGGAGCAGAGCTATCACACCGCCTGTTACTCACCTCTAAACAATCTTGCTTGGAGCCTGGAATGACAATTAAGTGCTTCAGTATCATACTGTGTTTCCTGTGACCCTTGTTCATCCTTGACTTTTATAACAGGCTTTCTTTTCTTCCCACCTTTTTTTTTTTTTTAACTTAATTGATAAGAACCTATGACAGGTATGCTTGTAAGCAGAATTCTCTTTGAAAAGAACATTTCAGTGTTATCAAATAAGAACATAGTTCATGGAAAACTAATTTTAACTACGCAAAGACGTGTGCTAAGGACTGGCAAGGTAGGTCAGTGGACAAAGGCATTGGCTGCCAAGGCTGATGACCTGACTTTGACCCCTGAGATCCATGAAGTGGGAGGAGAGAATTGATTCTTGCAGATTATTTTTGGACCTCCACAGAATTATTCTGGTACCTTCACCTCAAATCAACACATAAATACAATAAAAAAAATGAGAAACAAGGGATTAGAAATGGAGCCATGTAGCTGGGCAGTGGTGGCACACACCTTTAATCCCAGCACTTGGGAGGCAGAGGCAGGCAGATTTCTGAGTTCGAGGCCAGCCTGGTCTACAGAGTGAGTTCAAGGACAGCCAGGGATACACAGAGAAACCCTGTCTCGAAAAACCAAAAAAACAAAAAAAAAAAAAAAAAAAAAATGGATCTTCCCCAGGTTTAAATGTTGAAGTGAGAGATTTAGTGTTTGAATCATTGCCAGCAGAGTTTCACACTCTCAATATTGGACAAGGCAAGAGACATTGGTGTACTAGGGCAATGCTTGTCATTACAGTTAGGTTTGGACTCAGGCCCAGAGAAGACTGTTGAGGCAACTTGCCTTCTTCGAAGTCAGCATCTTATAGCCCAAATCACAGATTTTTTTTTTTTAAGAAAACAATGCATGAACAACAAAAATCTAACCCCCACTTTCCCAGGTGCCCCAAACACTTAGGCTGTTTACCCAGGTGCCCCAAAGCTATGCCCCAAGCATTCAGGATGTACTGCTGCTCTTGCCCTGGACTTATCTCTGTGTGTAAAATACCTCAAGCATCAGTCAGGCCTGTGAGTGTACAAAAGAGATGCTTGCTTTTTTTTTTTTTTTTTTTTTAAGATTTATTTTATTTATAGCTCTACAGATGACCATGAGCTATCATGTGGCTGCTGGGAATTGAACTTAGGACCTCTGCTGGCCTCGATCACTCCCACCCTGCTCGCTCAAGCGTAATTCACTGTAGCTGTCTTCAGATGCACCAGAAGAAGGCATCAGATCTCATTACAGGTGGTTGTGAGCCACCATGTGGTCACTGGGATCTGAACTCAGGACCTTTGGAAGAGCAGTCAGTGCTCTTACCTGCTGAGCCATCTCGCCAGCCCAAGATGCTTGCTTTATTGTTACGAAAAATAAATAATACAAACCACACTGTTTGACACTGGAAAACATGACAATACTTTCTAATAAACACTAATTACTTCCTTCTCTCTAATTGCTCATTTATACTTGCAATTGTCATGTTCCCACGGACTGGATGTAAAACCATCCAGGAGCTTACCTGATAGAATGTGCTCCATAAAATAAACCTGGTTTGGATGGAAGAAGAACTCTGTAATGAAGACCCATGAGAAAACTTGTCTGAAGCACCAGGAGGCAAAGCTGTTGATTCTGAAGGGTGGCATCTACAGGCGTTAGCTGTTTATTGAGTTTCCTGTAAAAGCTGACTGATCTCTGGGTTTGGAGATGATGATGATGTCACTTTTTAATTCCACACTGAGTTGTCTTTGATGCTCTTGTTCCTAGTGAGAAGTTTAAATGGAATGTTCAGTAGAATCAAAATATATGAAAATGTTGAGGTCTTTTGCAGGTGCAGTTTTTTTTTTTGTTGTTGTTGGCTAGTTGGAGGATCTTCTTATCACATTTATTCTGTGATATCCCAAAGAAATACCCACAGGGGTTGAAAATTTAGGGAAATGGCTATTCACATCTAAAAACCAAGCACAACTACCACAATATATTTGCAGTAATTTTAGAAGTTGTGCTGTGTGTGACACCTTTGACTATATGTAGTGCAAGCTAATGTGAGCCAATCACCTACCTGTTTACAAACTACTACTAAATCCTGACAAACAAAGAGAGAAGAATGTGGTACCCAGTTGTGTTAGTCAGCTTCATGGTGCTAAAACAAAATACTGAGGTAAAAACAGCAGGAAATGTTTTGTCTCATTTGTTTCAGAGAGTGCTGTCAGTTGTAACTTGTTCCTATTGCCTGTGATGAGACAGAATTTCATCACAGTATGGGATGACGTCACCTCAAGGTGGCTGAGAATCACAGAGAGAGGTTTCCAAAGCTCTCTTTGAGGGTGCACCCCCTTATGTCCTAACTTGTTTTCTCTAGGACTGCCTCCTAAAGGTCCCACCATTTCTTACCTCCTGAGAACACCTTATCCTGGCAATCAAGACATTAGCAAATGAGGGTCTGCAGCTGGCAAAATCATGCTTCTGCTAGAGCATGAGGTAAATCATAGTCAGCTGCTGCAGACAATCTGAAGCAGCCCATATCCTTATACCTGAGACAGAAATGAAAGCACATCCTTTAAATATTTCTGTGTTTTTCTAAAGAGGCAAAAGTTCCAGAACTCTCAAAAAAAAATCTCACTGCAGGGGTAGGCTTTACTCCAGAAATCACTCATTAAGAAAATTCCCTACAGCTGTATCTTGTGGAGGTAATTTTTCAATTGAGGTTACCTCATTCCAGATATCTATCTTGTGTCAAGTTGACATAAGGCTAACCATCACAATATCTTTGTTTATATATGGTTTTGCTGATTAACTGAGAAAATTCTAGTAGAGACCAAAGAGAGGATACAATTACATTTTTTCCCCCCTGGGCTTCCATATGTTTGCCTGGGACTCTAGAGGCGTGTTGATAAAAGTCTGTACTGGAAAAATTACAAATTTCCTTTGGTGTGAAGAAGAACCAGAGCAATTAGGAGGGCCAACACAAACAGAACATTCTAAACTACTGTCTTCAGTTTGACGACATCCCATTTTTAAAAAATTAAATTAATTATTTTATTTATTTACATTCTATCCATTGCCCCTCTCCCAGTCAGTCCCCACTTCCACAGTTTCTCATCCCATTCCTCCTCCCTCTTGCTTCTGTGAGGGTGCATCCTCAACCTCTCCCTGTATCCCTCTTCCCTGGGGCCTCAAGTCTCTCAAGGATTAGGTGCATTTTCTCTCACTGAGGCCAGATTAGGCAGTCCTCTGCTGCATACATGCCAGGGGCTTTGGACCAGCCCATCTATGCTGTCTGGTTGTTGGCTCGGTTTCTGGAAGCTTCCAGGGGGTTGGGTTAGTTGAGACTGCTGGTTTTCCTATAGGGGTCTCCCTCCCATTCAGCTCCTTTAATTCTTCTCCTAATTCCTCCAGAGGGGTTTCCAACTTCAGTCCAGTGGTTGGATGTAAATATCTGCAACTGTCTCAGCCAGCTGCTGGTAGGGCCTCTCAGAGGACAGCCATTCTAGGCTCCTGTTTGAAGCACATTAGTAATAGCATTAGTAATAGTATCAGGCCTTGGTGTGCCTCCCCCTCCTACCTCCACCCCCTACCTTGAGATGGAGCCCAAGTTGGGCTGGTTACTGGACAGCCTTTCCTTCAGTCTTTCCTTGATTTTTGTCCCTGAACTTCTTTTAGACAGGAACAAATCTGGATCAGAAAGGTTGACTGTGGGTTGGTAACCCTACCCCTCTACTTGGGGCCCTGTCTATCTACTGGATGTGGACTCTTTGAGTTCCCTCTCCCCACTGTTGGGCATTTTGGCTAAGATCACCCCCATTGAGCTCTGGGAGTCCTCATATCCCAGGTCTCTGGGACTTTCTAGAGGGTCCCCCCACATCCTACTCCCAGAAGCAGCATATTTCCATTCATTCATTGAGGGGATACTAGTATCTGTGCTCAGATGTCAGGGGCTGAGGCACACGTCTTCCCCTCATGGATTGTCCATTCCAGGCAAGGGCATGAAGTAGGGTAATCTGTGCATGCTGACAAAATCCAATGTCAAGGAGCTATTAAAGATTCAGGAGGCTTTAGGCAAAATGGGTAAGCCAGGCAACAAATTGTCTTTCTGGAAGAGTCAGGAAATGCCTCTCATTTCCATTTCTTAGATTCTGAAAACAAGATAATCAGGAAGTGGATATTTTTTGTCTTGACTTCAAAACTTGACACAGGAAAGAATAAATGTTTTAACTTCCAGTATCATTTAATCTTTTGAAAGAATTTAAATCAAGCTAATCAAAGTTTTGTGTGTTTTAAAACAATTCAAACACATCACATATCCAACACAAACATCTTGCTGAGCAAGAAGTGTTACATCCATCAGCAACTGAGTCTGGCCTGGCCCTGTAATGGATGGAAGGACATAGTTTCTGCCCCAGGAACAGAGCCAGCAGGGTGTGGGCTTCCACAAAGGGCTGGGATCTTGCAGTGCTGATTCAGGGGATAATCAAAAGGGAACCTGGGGTAATGACTGAATTGATATGTAACTAAGAGACTAGGCTTTTGATTTTCAAGAGATGAGCTATCCAGAAAAAAAATCTGTCTCCAGTTGAGAGCTGAGATCTCCAGAGAAAGCTGACAGAGAGAGAGAGAGAGAGAGAGAGAGAGAGAGAGAGAGAGAGAGAGAGAGAGAGGGAGAGGGAGAGGGAGAGGGAGAGGGAGAGGGAGAGGGAGAGGGAGAGAGGTCATGCTTGAGAGCACCCTGGAAACCTGTCTTGAGCAGAACATAAACCATCAGCTTGAACCCATGAGTCCTTTGTTTTGCCACTCAGACAGACACCCTTTTCTCAGAAACCCTCTCCAAGCCCAGGCTGGTCCTTGGTAGTGGTGGGTCCTAGGCATTACTGTTCTCTTTCAGGGAAAGCAGCTTCACATTTACTTTCACACACCCACGTTACACATAAATTCCTCAATATTTTTGCATATTTATACCTCATCATGCAAGAGATAATTTACGTTACCATAGTAATACTTGCCTTTGTAAGTTGTTCAGTAGGTAGTCTAGACAGTTTTTTAAAGTTTCTTATTATAAAGAGGGTCATGGTGGTGACCAGAAACAATAATTATGTTTTCATTTTATAATCGTTCCATAAAATGATCATTTTTTATTCTGTATATGACAAACCTCCAGAAGGCTGATGATTGTAGACTTTTTTTTAACAGCCACACAGAAAAGAATAATGGAATTGTATCATGTTAACAAAAGATGGAGGCTCTGTGCTCTACTTACCAAGTGTTGGTCACGTAACTAAACACTCTATACGTATTTTGTCATGCGACTCTCACAAAAATCCTACAAGATAGAGCAGCCCTGTTCTAGATAGATAGGAATCGAAACTTGGTGAGGAAGAGGAGGTACTGTGTGCACTGCCCTTGTTTAAGAAGAGTCTAAGGAGACTGTGAACACAAAGCCTGGTATCATTCCTGAGGTTTGGGCTTTTCACAGAAAAACCTCCAGTTCATCTGCTGCCCAGTTCCCTAAAGAAGCCTGGCATTAGTGAAATGCCATTCAACAGTCATAGTGAAACAGTTCAAATAAAGAGTGAAAGAATATTTGGAGAAAATGTTAAAGTTGATTGTGATTTTAATGTTGGCAGTGATGGTGGTATCTGATGATATTAAAAACAAGTGGTCAAGGGGCTGGAGAGATGGCTCAGTGGTTAAGATCATATTCCATTCTGCTAGAGGACCCAAGGTCAATTCTTGGCCCACATCAGACAGCTCACAACTACTTGTAACTATAGCTCTATAGCTCCATGAGTCTCTACACCTCCATCATATCATGTGGACGCATTCACATACAGACACATACACACAATCAAAAATAATGAAAATAAATCTTTAAAAAAGATAGACAACAAAAGGGAGCACACACAAATCTTTGTAAATGTTGTCAACATATATGACATATTGTACCTTAGAGCCTAATTATTTCTAGAAAAATTTATCTTAAAATACTATCAGGATAGAGGGTAAACATAGCTATGTTTGATATTAAAATAATTTATAAAAGCATGATTTTCTTCATGGATTAAAAAAAACAAAAGATGTGAACATTTCTGATCAGTAACATAAATACCTAATAACCAAATAAGATAGATAACTAAACATAATCTAGGAAATGCAAATTAAAACCTACAACTCAACACTCTGTTTTCCCTCTCAAATTGGTGGTGGTGAAAAATACTGATAACATCACAGGTAGGAGGGTATGCTAAATATGACTGATGGACTTATAATGGAAAAAGTTAGCCATAGTTTTTCTAGAGAGAAGTCCGCAAGCCCTAAAAAAGTCTTACATCTATGTAAGGGTTACTGGGTATTGTATTAAAACACAATTTCATGACATAAAAATGGTATAAAGTAAAAAAAATGGCATTATAAAATGGTATTGTCTTTGTAATGAGAACACGATACCCTGATGCTTATTTATAAGGGCCCACTTACTGATACTGTTTTTGGGGCTGAGCTCAGTTCCCCTTCTCCTCTACAAAAGCTTCCTCGTAGTAGTCTGCCTAGCTCAGACAGTTCTGTCTTAATGAGTATCATGCAACGGCTTTTTTCTTATTCCCCAATCTGCAGATAATTGGCTCGTTCCTCAATTGTCCTGGACAAAGTGAAACATCACAACCTGTAGCCAAAGCCAGCAACAGAAAATTAATTTGACTGGAACTCAATCTTGTAGCTTTAAATATAGTCTTCTAGCAATTAAATTTGTTTAGTTCTGAGAACATTTATCTTCTGCTTCTTTTAGGAGCTTTCTGACCCTCAAAGCTTTGTCATCATCTCACACATCATCATCATCATCATCATCATCATCATCATCATCATCATCATCATCATCATCA
>JADRCD010141105.1:0-10290 GCA_019843815.1 Montemys delectorum | reverse complement strand
GGAAGTTTTGAGCTAGGTAGGGCATTACACGCCCATAATGGTAATCCCACCATTTGGGGAATGGAGGCAGAAGGATCAGGAGTTTAAAGTCACCCTCAGTTATTTAGTGAGTTTGAGGCCAGCCCAGGTTACATGAGAACCTGGTCCCAAAGTTAGGAAGAAAAAGTAAAGAAAGGGAAGAAGGGAAGGAAGGAGGGAGGGAGGGAGGGAGGGAGGGAGGGAGGGAGGGAGGGAGGGAAGAACATTAGGCAGATAGATCTGATCAAGAAGGGCAGAAGTGGGCCCTGAGACGACATTGACCACAGTCTGGAAGAGAGCGATCCTTCTTTAGCTGGGAGGTTCCAGTGAGCCTTCCCCAAGACCATCATCCTCTGTCTGGCTCTGCTCTGGGAAGCTGAGCCCTGTGGGTCACAGAAGGTGGCCCTTGCTGATCCCTCTGAGCACAGTGCCTGTACCTCTGCCTCTTGGCCCTCTTGACTTAGCAGTGGGTTAGGACAACACAGCTAGAGTTGGAAAGGGAGGAAGGAACCACCAGGTACTTCTTCCTCTCTTCCCTGCCACCTCCTCTAAACCCAAAATCTCAGCTGAGGGCCCAGGAACCTCCCACTTCAGCTGATGGACAGAATCTACAGTGACATCTTCATAGATGCACTGTGCCTCTCTAGGGCAGGAACACTAACCTGTCTCCAGACTGAAGCTTTGAACCCCAAACAAATCATTCTCAGTAAAATTGTCATCATTTCGGTATAAAGCTGTTTCTGCTATTGTGGTGGCAGAAATCTTTAATCCCAGCACTGGGGAGTTAAAGGCAGGTGGGTCTCTGAGTCTGAGGCCAGCCTGGTCTACAGGGTCAGTTCCAGGACAGCCAGGGCCACATTCTGAGATTGTTTGAAAGCAAAACAGAACATGTTCTATCCAGGGGCATGAGACATTAGACTCATTTGTCCCTGAACCGCAAACAGGCTTTGAAGTATAGGCTTACTTCCTTGTAACTTTTTTTTTAAAGAATTATTTATTTTATATATTTGCGTCACTATAGCTGGGAATTGAACTCAGAACCTCTGGAAGAACAGTCAGTGCTCTTAATCACTGAGCCATCTCTCCAGCCTCCCTTGTAACTTTTTGTTTGTTTGTTTTTGTTTTTTGTTTTGTTTTGTTTTTCAAGACAGGATTTCTCTGTGTAGCCCTGGCTGTCCTGGAACTCACTCTGTAGACCAGGCTGGCCTCAAACTCAGAAATCCGCCTGCCTCTGCCTCCCAAGGGCTGGGATTAAAGACGTGCACCACCACTGCCCGGCTTCTCTTGTAACTTTTTATTTGCTTTATTTTATATATAGAGTCTGAGGATGACCTTGAACTCCCATCCTGCCTCCACCTCCCAGGATTACAAGCTTGTGCCAACTACCTTCGGTTTGCTTGTTTTCTTCTAATTAAAAGACATGACATCATTTTACATATTCCTGGGGCTACAGTGACATTTCAGCCTGGTACACACTGTGATCAGACTGAGATAAGCGGTGTAGCCATCATACGTAACATCATTTCTTCACATTAGGGAGGGCTCAAATCCTCAAAATTAGCTATTATGAAATACACAATTAATTGCCATCAGCCATAATCATCCTCCTGTGCCACAGAACATTAAGTTCTATTGCTCCCATCAGACCGTACCCCTGAGCTCATTCATCATCTCTCCTCTGTCCTCCCCAGTATGCATACTTCTGATCAGAATGGATTCGGGATCTTAAATAGCTGGGCCTCATGTGATATGAAAAAGAAAAAAAAAAAGCTTTTGTAACTGATTTGACACAACTGGGAGGAGGGAACCTCAACTGAGAAATTGCCTACCATCATACTGGACTGTCGGCAGACTGGACTATGGACGGGCCCAGTCCACTGTGGGTGGCACCATCCCTAGGCTAGGAATACAAAAAAAGGGAGCAAGCCAGAGAGCAAGGTAGCAGTAAATGGTGTTCCTAAAGTGTTTATTTCAAGCTCCTGGAATTCCTGTCTTGGTTTCCCTTGATGATAGAGACTGTCTGCCAAATAAACTCTTTCCTTTCCAAGCTGTCTTTAGACAAGGTGTATATCACAGCAAAGGAAAAGCAAACTGGAACAGCATTACCACTGCGAAACTCATGTTGTACAAATGCAGACTGGAATCTGAACCAGGTACGGGAGGGGCATCTGCAGTGAAAGCTCCAGGACCAAGGACACCAAGCAGAAGTGAGATGGGACTACACAGCAGGTACTTGGGCCAGGAACTTCTCTGTGGAATGGCAACCTAATCTAACAGCCACGGACCCCTGGCTGTAGAATTTGGCCCTTCAAGCAAAACAGCTGCCATCTTCATCCGATCAGCCTGCTTACAAGTCCCTGACATGTGGATTATGTATGGACTGTTGCCCCTCCTTCTCAGGCAAGGCACGAGGAGGGACCTTAGTCTCCCTAGCCTTCCACAGACAGCTCCTACCTCAGGGAGACGGCCTCAGGGTCTCAGCAGCTGCTAGGGTACAAAAGGATGGGGAAGGTAAGTGATTGGGGCTCCATCTACGCAGCTGTAGAGAGCCATCATCCATGCTAGGTGTGAACTTTAGGACTACCCACATTGCCAGACACCTCTTATCCACACTCTGTAAGGTGCCCAGTACATGCACTGGCCACCCAGAGTGAACTCTGATGAACTTGTACTCTGGTTTGCCACTGGGACAGGTATTGCTTGTGTCTCTACTAGGAGCTCTCACCTGCCCATCTTGGAGGGGAACAACACACAGCGACTCTATAAGGGTGTCACCACTGCCCACCATGTACAGCCCAGGATCCCAGGAGGATGTGAACTGAGGCGAAGAGGCCAGTAGTACCCTGCACTGAGGTCTCCCGGCTCCTCTTCCTCACCCCATTACGTCTCGGCCCTGTCAGGCACCTTCAGTACTAACATCCCATTAACTATCTCTGACCTGTGGCCCCAGGGGAAGCAGGGATGTTTCTCCTGGCTAACAGACACCATGTCAGGTGGTTTTGGTTATTGTTCACCTGTCTGGCACGGTTCAGAGTCTTGCATTTAAAAGACAATCTGTGTTTTCTGGAGAGCCAAATGACTGAGTAGATCACATCATCTTCACAGGCCTGGGTTAGACCCTAAGTTCCATGGCATTTTATAGTGTAAGTACCCCAATGTCTTCCCTCGCCAACAGAGAACAAAAAAGGACCTACTCGGGTGTTCATGAAATGATTTTTTTTTTCTCCTTCCTTTTTTGGTTTTTCGAGACAGGGTTTCTCTGTGTAGCCCTGGCTGTCCTGGAACTCACTCTGTAGACCAGTCTGGCCTTGAACTCAGAAACCCGCCTGCCTCTGCCTCCCCAGTGCTGGGATTAAAGGCATGTGCCACCACCGCCCGGCTTTATCTGCCTAGCTTTATTTCTTTCCGTCCAGAACACACTGTGGTCGGAGGAAGGTAGCCTAGAGCTGGAGGCCATGGCTCAGCAGTAGAAAGCTGTCTAGAATATTTGGGTGGGCTTGCTTGAACATGGCTTGTCCAGGGGACCCCCAAGGTCCCCAAGAGCAGTGTTGTCCCTTGACATACACACCTAAACACTACTCAGCCAACTCTGTGCCCTGACCATTCCCACAGCGAACAGTTTGGGTCTTTATTTCCTCCAGAGTCCTTCCAGCCAGAACTCCTGCTGTCCTTAGAAGCCACAGAGGGCAGGTCAGCCCTGAGCCCCTGCGTGTCAGGCCACTTGCTGCAGTAATGCAGCTCCCGAGCAGAACCCGAGACACTCCTAGGATGACGGGTCAACTGAGCCACCATCCCACTTCTTCCCACCACTCCTCCCCCAAGACATGACAACAGAGTAAATGACAAAGACTGTAATACAAGAAAATGACTTTATTCTACTGTTTAGTTCCAGACAGCTCACAAATCCACTGCCTCTGACGATATCCAGAGTATATGCAGATACACTCACGGCACAGCTGGGGGGGCAACAACGTGAGGTTTCTCTACACAAACTATTCTGTTAATGTCGCTTAAAAATCCACAGACTACACGATATGCGTGGGCAGAAAGCCAGCTGAGTGCGTCTCCTGACACTAAAGTGTGATAAACAGCAAACAGCCAACATTTACATGATTCACACCAAAATGATGACACCCAAAAACACATTCCTTTTAAAGGACAGGTTTATCAGTAAAATATTATATTTCTTTAATACTCTGCCGGATGCTTCATATGCTGTGGGAAAGTTAAACGTGAGTCTAGTCATCAGCTTCTTGGATGGGCCTTTCCCACTAGCTTTTATTAAGAAGAGTCACGATTCAGTCATAAACAGACAGGTATATTACTCACCCCGTGACTGAGGTTTGGGAGGAAGGTGTGAAAACTACTCTGACGCACAGCCAGGTTCTACAGCACCAACAGGCACTGCTCTCTGCTTCCTGTGTCCTCAATACCCTGCAAGAGCAGCGGCTGCTAGTGACGGGAGATGCAGGGAACTCCACTCAGGAGCTTCCTTCCAAGAAGGGGAAAGGATTCAACAAAGCACAGACCCTGAGACAGGCATCTGAAACTAGGACAATGTAAAACAACCCCTGACAGTCAACAGGGGCAGAGCCCACACTTCTGCCTGTGCTTCCCTCCTGGCGTACCTGCCTCAGTCCTGTCCCAGGAAAACAAGGTTTATGTTCTTGAACTTCCAGCAAAACCCCTAAAAACAATGCTGAGCACCTCTGAGCGGCCGACTGCATGGTTTCCTAACCCAGTTTTCCATTAGAAAGGCACCAACTGCAATGGCAGAGGCAACCTGGGCCATCAGGAAAGTCACACACCCATGTGACAAGCATTACGACTCTCAAGTGTAGCTTTCTAGAAACTAATGCCATGTGCTAGACAATGCCTACCCCACCCCTCCCCAAGCAGAAAATCCTATACTTTTAATTTAAAGGCTCAGCAATGAGGTGAGCATGTGAGTCATATGCAGCCTGCTCAGTGCTGGCCCTGTGCCTCTGACTTGCTCATGAGCCACCTGTGCAACTTTCATCCCACTGTCTCAAATCCACACCTCCAATACTTCACCTTCCCAGACACCACACCACACAACACACAGAGCACCCTCTCCTGAGACCCTGCAACCACCTTCCATAACACTGACAGATCCGGGAGACCTAGGGACTCCTGTTTCCCTGTTGGAATGACAGTTAGCTGGCTTCTAGGAGGGAATCCAAAGGAAAACACTTGCTGTACTGAACATAGGGGACCTAGGGCAGGTCTCTCTGCTCCAGGATCTCAAGCTGTAGGTAGAAATGTAGGCTCAATAGAGCAGCTGCTCAGCTAACCTCTGTGTGCTGGTGAGAAACTTTTTGCCCTCCAAGTTCAGAGTCTAGACATTACCACCAACCCAACACAGTTCACTGTGACAATGTGCTATAGAGTAAGATCTGGGATCCTGGTTGTGAGCGCTGCACTGATCTCATTACAGGATCACCGAGAAGACAGCGGTCTCCACATTCCCGCCAGGCCACGCTGTGCTCTGAAGAAGGGGCCAGGGTCGATGCACGTGCTCTAAGAAAATGGTAGCCCGTGTGCTCCCCAACTACTTCAGGCTGCCAGGGAGCAGGAGGCCCCAGACAGGGCAGGTGCAGGGCAGGTGCAGGGCAGGTGCAGGGCAGGTGCAGTCCGGTCCTTCCGCTCAGGAACTGAAGCGAGAAGAATCGAGTGGAGACTGTGCCATTGCTTGGTCACCAGCATCGCATCTAGAAGCTCTCACTGAAACGTGTGCTCAGGGATCAACACTGGGCAGAGGGACATCTCTGGAGAAGGCACTTATGGCAGAACATTAGCAAATCCTGCTGTTTGGTTAGGGCAGAAGCGGCTAACTGGAACTGACAGAGGCCTGGCCAGGACGGCGGCTCTTCACACTCAGCCAAGGCCCAGGAAGCATGGCCTTCCCCCACCTGTGATGCTTCAGGAATGAGCTCCCACATACTCAACACCAACCCCACCACACCAGGTCTTCAGGTGCATGCTGCAGCACATGTGCACTGTGCTGCCAGTACATTTCTCATCTGACACAGTTTACACCAGTTACTATAAGCAGCCTGGGCTCTTGCTAACTACAGCCACTTGCTTCGATGCCATGGGCTGGAGCTGTCTGACAGACTGGTGGCCACAGAGCATGGGACCTCCACTTCACACCTTGGGCTGAGCATGACTCTCTCACAGAAGCCAAGGAACAAGTCATGGTTATGCCAGGCCTGAGTCTGAAGAAGGCCTGGCCACTTCTGCCTTTTCACCCTAGGATACATGTAAGGGCCCAGCCACCCTGCTGGTAAGGCTACACAGACACCCAGGAGAAGAGACCAGCAAAACAGCACATTGAAACCGAAGCCCAGTGTCTTGACCATGCTGCCAGCTTCCCAAGTGGCCCCATAGGACAGTGGGGCTCATGCAACCCAGATCAGACCTGCTGTACTGAAGAATGGGAGTGGGGTGGTCAGGAACAAGTGAGGCCCAAACACTGCTCAGCCAGGGATCTCACTCATATGCCAGTACAAAGACAACATGGTCACTTTTCCCAGAACAGCTTCTCTGTCCACACTTGCAGCCGAGGAGACATATTCAGAGAAAAGACTTTTCACATGGCCATTCTCAGGGCCTTTCAGCCATGACTCTCTATCCCTCGATCCTTTCATTCAATGGCTGAATGATCGTTTCACTAAAGAAAAGAAGCCACCAAAAATGAACTGTCCTTGACTGGGTCAGACTGTTTTGAATGTGCCCCGACACGCGTCTGCACAGAGAATCCCCAATTCCACGGTGTTGACAGGTGCAATACTAAGGGACAGCTGGGTCCTGAGGGTGTGGTGGACTCGTGCCATAAAAGTGAGTCCCACCTGGTGCTCTCCCATCCAGTGTGGCACAGCCAGAAGGCCCTCACCGGTACAATCCCACAGCCTGGCCTCCCAGTCCCTGGAACTAAACAGTGAGTGTCTGTGATGGTGAGTGACCCTAAACAGCCAGCAGCCGGGGAGCTGGGAGCTGGGAGCTGGGAGCCCTGTGCAGGGCGGCAAGGCAGACCGTGGGCTACGGGGAGCGGGGAGCCCTGTGCAGGGCGGCAAGGCAGACCGTGGGCTACGGGGAGCTGCTTTTTTACGGAGGCTGTGCCTGAACTTCCCCAAATCCTTTCTTCTTACAGGGGGCCATGAGTCCCCAAAGAGAGGGAAAGAAAAAAAAAATCAGGTCTGTTAGGGTCATAAAAAGAAACAAACAAAATCCTGCCCATAACTAGAATTTGAGTCCCATAATGTAGAAAATACAGAGCACAATTTAGCTGCTTCCACAATTCAAAACCAATTCTATGAAAAGAGCATTGTCGAGAACGCAGAGCGGTTTCTCCTTAGCTGAGGAAAGGGGGTGCCAACTGGGCACGTGCTGTTCAGATGGTTCCAAACTTCACCTCTCACAAGGCAGGCAGGCAGCCCCAGGAGCTTCTGAACACACGGTCCTGGAAACTCTCCTCTACTCTTGACTTCTTAGGGGAGGGTGAAAGTTCGCATCTGGGGAAGAAGTAAGTTACCACTTTTAGGGAGCACACATCTAAAAGCATAAGACGCTCTACACCTTCTCTGGGGAGAGCTGGGCACTGAAACTGGCATGTCACACACACATGTGCTGAACATTCCATTGAGCCACATCATCAATAGCAATTTCAACATGTGATACCATACTATGTGTTTCTAACTTACCACAAAAGCCAAGGAGGCACTTCACAGAAAATGACTCAATCAAAACTCAGGGGAACCTGGGACTCCACACCCTCAGAGGCATCCCTGCTGTTGATGCCAAGACGTGTGCCAACCCAAGTCCACTGCATCCCTGTCAACTGCTAGGCCATCCCCATCCCCATCCCCATGAAGTTAATTGATCTGACTTAATACTCAATGAACTGTACACCAAACCCAGGCTGGAGAGGAGCAAGGCAAAGAAAAGGAGGCTGGTTTGCACAGCTCAGTTACAGTACATCTTGCTCTGGGATGCACAAATCACCTGTCTGTCTAGACTGCTGTGAATCAGCCCAGAGGAAGCCGTGGTATTCAAATACCTGTGTGCTGCCACCCGTGGACTCATCTGAAACTCCTCTGCTGCTGCATGAGGCCCACATTCTCATAGACTCGAGCGCTGTCCTCCCTCATTCTGCAGACAGAGAAGGAAGACGCTTACCTGAACTGCCATGTCCAGCTATGCTAAGACCGACCCCCTTCCCACTCGGGAGCTGACTCTCAAAATGGACATCAGACACATATCATTATGAAGTGGGAAAAGCAGTAAGGGTCTCGAGTCCTAGGCCTTCTGGGGTGTGAATGGAGGGAAGGCAGCTTGGAGGGCAGTGAAGGAGTTGGGTCATGTGCATAGACAGGAACCGAGGCATCACAACAAGTGAGGGTTCTGGTCACCCTTAGAGCCTTGGTTGAAGAACTAAAGCATCCGAGGGCCTAGCATCCTTCTGTAAAGAACGGTATCAGCTAGCTGTGTCGGACAGGGGGACAGGAGCTCTGAGCAGCCCCAGGCCAGGACCAGAGGTGTACATCCTATATGGGACAACATAAAGGGTGTGGCAGAGTTGCCTGTCAGTCATGGATGAGCTTCATAGGAAGGGTGCTGGCTCCCCAGAAAGTTACTGCAGCTAGTAATTTAAGACACCAGCTTTTCCAATCAGTCTGCTGGGGCAGAGGAGAGCAGGAGGGAGGAGAGTGACTCAGGAGAGAAAACCCCCGCCACATGATTTCATTTCTGTGTTTAACAGAAAGAGAATGTAAACACAGGCCTCTATCTGTTCTCAGAGCTGTGTAGTAAAGCCAATATTAAAGTCAGCGGGGCTTTAAAAGCCCACAGCAGAAGCAAACAAGTGGGATTCCAGGGGAAAGGAAAGGTAAATGTTATGGCGGGGAGCAACCTTGGGCTACAGACAGCACGACTGCTAGCCATGTGACTGGCTAACAAATACTGCCTTGTGTGTTTTACTTTAAACCAGGAGCCGGCAAAGCCCTTCTGGAAAGAAGTAATGTGTGATGACTCTACTGGCCAGATGGCCCCTCTGTGTGCTATGACTTGGGGTTTTCCTTTCCCAGGCACATGAGGGGCTATGGTGTGAGACTTGTAAGCCTGGGCCCTTGCAGACATCAAGCATTGAGGGTGACAGGAGGAGCAGAGTGAGGGAAAGAGGTCCCAGCAGACTTCAATCCTAACCTGGCCAAACAGCCCTGGAAACTGGCAGTTAAGATGCAGGGACCTGGGTCTCCTGGAATGTGAATGTAGTTTCTACTGGAGTCCTGCTTCTCCTGGAAGTCTTCAGTGGCAGGCTACAGAGCGCCAGCTCAGCGGACTGGGGTGTTTCACCCCAAAATGGCCTAAAGACACTTTGACTTCACAAATTGTAAGCAGACTAACAGGCGCAGCCACACTGCTGGTTACGTACTCTACCACCTGAGCCCTCCGAGCCACTGCACTAGTGAATCCTCACAGGGTTGCTGTCAGTGAGAACAATGAGCACCAGGGACTACTTCCCTTCTTTGGTCCTAAGTTCAGTCCTGCTTGGAGTCTGACTAATAGGGCCTGAGCCCTTTCTGCTTCTAAGTGAGTCTCTAGTTCAGCTCACAAGCTGGAATGTCACAGTTTCCTGTCACAGATTACACACTATTAAGATGGCTTCATGCTGAATGCCTCTGGAACCAAATCCTTCCTGAGATCTGAGCGCTTCCCTAAGAGGCATCCTCCAAGCTGCACGTTCAGAAGTTAGTGTGCTTTTAAGGCTCTGGCTGCAGTTGAGGGCAAGCTGTGCTGTGGAGCTGGACCAATGTGCTTGAACCACCACTATGCAACAGCCACTCCTTAAAAACTGTCCTCACCACCACTGGGCACGCCCTTCTGGCATCGCCTGGTGTGTGGAAAGAACTGTGAGCTTTCCCTTCGTGTCCCTAAGCTACCTGCAGCTTCCTCCGCGGCACGCATATGCATGATTGCTCGTCATTTCCTACTGGGATAGCTACCCCTGTGCAATTGTTGGCTTGTTGGGTTGTGGGTTTTTTGCTTGTTTGTTTTAAATAAAAACTCCTTAAAAAAAGCAAAGCTAGGCCCGCAGGCTCTGGCTTTCTGACCCTTGGTTTAAAAACCCTGACTGGCAGGAAGACTGGCAGATCATAGTGATGTCCACACGTGAATAGAGAATGAATGAATTTATCTATCTATCTATCTATCTATCTATCTATCTATCTATCTATCTATCTATCTATCTAT
>JADRCD010141104.1:0-27147 GCA_019843815.1 Montemys delectorum | reverse complement strand
AGAGAGAGAGAGAGAGAGAGAGAGAGAAGAGGAGAGGAGAGGAGAGAAAAGAAGGGGATAGGGAAAGGGGGAGAAGGAAAGAATAAAGATGTATCAGGGTACATGCTTTCTGTTAGCCAGGTTTAGGAAAGCCAAGGCCAAGTGTTGTAGCACTGGAGAATAAAACTTACCTGTGATATTTATAAAAGAGAAATATAGATCTTAGAACAGCACAGTTCTCACTCTGTGTGTTATTAACAACCCTTTTCAAACGGGTTGCATATCAAATATACTGCATATCTGACATTCACATTGTGATTCATAACACTAGCAAAAATACACTAATGAAGTAGCAACAAAAATAATTTTATGGTTGGGGGTCAAAACAGCTTGAGGAACTATCTAAAAAGGTCATAGCATTAGGAAGGTGGAGAGCCACTGTATTAGAGGATAAACAATTCATTCTTATCTTTGCCTGTGCGTGTTCACTGTGTCAAAACATAAAAATGGACTAAATTTAATTTCCTTGTCAAATGGTGTGTGTGTGTGTGTGTGTGTGTGTGTGTATACGTGTGTGTGTGTATATGTGTGTGTGTGTGTGTGTGTGTGTGTGTGTGTGCCCACAGAGGTCATAAGATAGCATCAGAGATGGGAGTTGCAGGTATGTGTAAGCTGCCTGAGAAAGTGTCTTTTCAAGAGCAGCTTATGTTCTCAATTGCTGAGCCATCTCTCTATCATTGAGAATGGTGTGTATTTGGATATTCAGACATTATGCAGATATGAAAATCAATTCCAAAATATCTTAAAACCTAAAGAACTATACATACAAGATGTGTACTTAGTGATTACTACAAAGGCTTAAAATGTATTAATGAACCATATCAACCATTAGAAAAATAGAAATACGAGCCAGTCCCACAACACCCAGAGGAAGCTCCACTCCCAGGCACTCTGACACTCTCAGGATCAGAGGTGAGGAGGACCCAACATCTGTCCCAACACCTGGAGTAACTGAGACATGCAGGACCAGGCACACAGGAACTCTGCCAGCAGAGTCGGTCAGGTTCCTTCCGGTCTCTCTGGGATGGTGTCCTGAGCAGACCTTGGACCCAGGCTCCACAGCCAGTCCCACAACACCCAGAGGAAGCTGCTGCACTCTCAGGTGCTCTGACAAGACACAGGATCCCATAATCACAGGGTCACAGAGACTGCCTGACTCTGGGGAGTTCTGATACAACCAGGATCACAGGAAGGACTGACTCCAGTCAGAATTAGCAAGGGCAGGTAGCACTAGAGATAACCAGATGGCAAGGGGTGGAAGCATAAGGAAATAAAGAAAACAAACCAAGGTTACTTGGCATCATCAGAACCCAATTCTCTCACCACAGCAAGTCCTGGACACACCATCACACTGGAAATGCAAGATGCAGATCCAAAATCACTTATCATGATGATGATACAGGACCTTAAGAAAGACATAAATAGCACCCTCAAAGAAATACAGGAGAACACAGGTAAAGAGCTAGAAGCTCTTAAAGGGGAAACACAAAAATCCCTTAAAGAACTACCGGAAAACACAATCAAACAGGTGAAGGAAATTAGCAAAACCATCCAGAATATAAAAATGGAAATAGAAATAATAAAGAAATCATAAAGAGAGACAACCCTGGAGATACAAAACCTAGGAAGGAAATCAGGAGTCATAGATGCAAGCATCACCAACAGAATACAAGAGATAGAAGAGAGAATCTCAGGGGCAGAAGACAACATAGAAAACATTGACACAACAGTCAAAGAAAATGCAAAAAGCAAAAAGCTCCTAACCCAAAACATCCAGGAAATCCAGGATGCAATGAGAAGATCAAACTTAAGGATAATAGGTATAGAAGAGAGTGAAGACTCCCAATGTAATGGGCCAGTAAATATTTTTAACAAAATTGTAGAAGAAAACTTTCCTAACCTAAAGAAAGAGATGCCTATGAACATACAAGAAGCCTATAGAACTCCACATAGACTGGACCAGAAAAGAAATTCCTCCTGTCACATAATAATCAAAACACCAAATGCACTAAACAAAGAAAGAATTTTAAAAGCAGTAAGGGAAAAAAGGCAAGTAACATATAAAGGCAGGACTATCAGAATTATGGCAGACTTCTCACCAGAGACTATGAAAACTAGAAGATCCAGGGAAGATGTCATACAGACCCTACAAGAATACAAATGCCAGCCCAGGATACTATACCCAGTAAAACTCTCAATTACCATAGATGGAGAAAACAAGATTTTCTATGAGAAAACAAAATTTACACAATATCTTTCCACAAATCCAACCCTACAAAGGATAATAGATGGAAAACATCAACATAAGGAGCAAAACTACACCCTAGAAGAAGCAAGAAAGTAATCTTTCAACAAATCTACACAAATCTAATTCCACCTCTTACAACAAAAACAACAGGAAGTGACAATTACCTTTTCTTAATATCTTAATATGAAAGTTAATATTACCAACATATCCTAAGTGATTGAAATCCAAAAATATGAGGAATTAGAAATTTGTTGATTGTCATCCAATGGTCTCTCTAATTTGGTAATTGGAGAAATAGGTCCAATATTGTACAATCTATATATACTTTCAGCTTGTTTGTGACAGCATCTTGCTGTGTACAACATAATGGTCTTGAAATCTTGCTTCTCCTATCTCAGCCTTTCTATTAGTATCATTGTTTATTTTATGTTTTTACACTATACTATGGTTTTCAGATCAGCTTATATATTTCAAAAGTAATTATATACCCAAGGGAGACATAGACAATTAACTTGGGAGGTGCCTTGTAGGAAAGAGAACAACAAAGAATGAGACTGAATGCTTTGCTTGACATTTGTAACTCCTGTATCAAGTTTGAAGAACAGGACTTTATAAGTTACTCTTTCTCTGAGATGAAGGCTTTTCCAAATTATGACAGCTAATGAACCAAATTCTTATCCTCACCTAATGTCTGTGCCACCCTCCAAGGAGAACCATTGTTCATTGAAACAGTTAGTGAATGACTTTATAGATAGACCATCTTAATATATATCTTAATACATAATACATACATTTCTTAAATGAATGTAACCTGTTCTCTGTGGGCTGAGAATAAAGTTAATCACTCAAGTCAAATAGCTTTGACCACAGCAGGAAGTCTGTATCCAAAAATCGTGTCTACAATTCATTTCTTGGTGCAGAAGAACTGTCAACTCTCAGCTTAGCTAGGATGGAGGTAAAATCCTTTGGTGATGTGAGAGGGTCATTGAAGTGCAGCCTTATTACAATGAAATCCAATGCCTAAAAATTGTTCTTATTTTGGGTTTGTACCACAGTAAGAGCCAAGACTTTAAACTCTACTAAATACAAAACAAACAGACATAAAGACTTTATATATTTATGTTCATTTAAGAAAATACTAGCAGTGATGTATTATTTTGAAATATACAGTTCATATGTTTGGAGTTATTTAAAATTTATATTGAGAAAAATGTATTTTCACTATTCCTGTACATGAGCATCTACATAATACTGTTTAATTGATTGTTGTTTTATATCAAACAACTTTTATAACACTCATTTTTATTGTTATAATATTTTATAAATTTTAAGGAATATGATAAAAAAGATAGTGTAGGTATTGAAGGGGGGTCTCTGGGAGGAGTTGGGGTACAAAAGGGAAACAAATATGTGATTTAATTCTATGTACTTAAAATGTTTTTAAATGTTAACAAATTCAGATAAATTGAAATCATGTAACTCTTCTCACCATAATGCAATAAAAGTTAAAAAAAAAAAGAAAAATAGAAATACTAATAGATTTAAAATCACTTGATTCTAGAGCAATTGATGCCCTTTACTTTATCCTTCTTTCCCAGGCTCTCATAATACTAAATGTTAATTATTTTCTTTGTATATGTCCTATATAACAAGTAGTAATTAACAATTTAAATCTCCACTTTTCGACTCTAAAACCTTTTAGTAGGTTTTAGACTTCAAATATCTATAACCTTTCTTTGTCCAGATTTACATAAATGCATACCTATGTATTAAGTATAGATCTGCAAGCACATGCAAGCTGAGCTCTCAGTGATGATGGAGGCTTGCAAGACTACATTAACAGTTTGATTCTTATATAGTTCTGCCCTTATCCACAAAGGGACTCTCTATCCATAACAGTCAAACTCAACATACTGAGCCTGACCCTAAGTGCCACAGGAAGTTTCACAGTCTGTAAAGATTGAGACAAATGCTAAAAGGCATTTGACAAAACATAGAATAGGAGCCCTCCCTCACTACATTAGTATTGATACTTTATGACCAATAAGTGTTTAATAAAAGAGTATCAAGTTGATTGAGAATAAGGATTGAGACTTTCTCTTTTAGTTAAAAGACAATGGTGATAAACGTTGCACCCAACTGCTGTTTCTGGTGCAACAGAAGATGATTGGTGATGCCTTCATCCTTCTCTTGACAAATGTATCCCACAACTAGCATTCTGAATAAATAGACATTTCTAGAAACTTTCTCTTTTTACTTAAGGTCTCCATTACATCTTTCAACAAATGATTCATTATTTTTCTGTGTCAGTGTTAACTTCGATTTGCCTCACCTAGGAAATAACAACAGTAATATTCTTTCAAGCTGTCTTTCGACCATTACTTGTAGAGTCATAAGGAACATAAGGTCCCACTTCCCACCAGACACCTCTAGGAATGTTCACAAGTCTGGCCATAAAGAACTGTGTCTGTAACAAAACAAATAGCAACCGCTTCTGATAACTCATTGGTACATCTGACATCTAGTAAATTTTGACAGGATATTAACTTGATATATGTCCTTTCCTCTCAAAGTACAGTGCATTAATAGCTGCTTAAAAGTCACCTTTAGGAATAATGCTAGTTATCCCACATCATTACAGAAATAATGTAAAGTAAGTTGAAAGACAATACATATTGCTTATGTGTTAGATTTTGACCTTCTACAATATATACCCATTTCAAAGCAACAGGCTGTGCATCATATGTATATATGAAAGAGCTCCAGATTGCAATTAAATATACAAAAAGAATGACTCACAGAATACTCAATATTAATAAATTATATGTTGACTTTGTTTCTAATAACCAACTTTATTTGAGATATTACAAAATAGTCATGATCTAAAGAAAACTGCTCAGTTTTCTTCATGGAACATGTTCAAAGTACTTAATGTTAATATCATTTGATTGTGATGTCAATGCATCTTGTGCTTGTGTTATAACAAAGCATGTATGAATTTACTTGAAAAAATCGACAGGATAAAACATTAACAAGATCTCAATCTGTAATGTAACCATCTGCAGTGGATGTTCACACACAGTTCACTTTGTTACTTTGTCAGTTCTTGATTATGATTCCAAATTGAGTCTGTGTTGAATATGACTTAACTAATGAGAAGAGATCACTAGCTTCATCAGGGAATGCCCTGCACCAGCCCCCGCCCCCCCCCATTTTGAAAGAGTTCATCCACTCTGTTACTAATGACAAAACATGTTCTGCTCCATCCTCCTATCTATCCTTTAACCACTGTTAAGGTCTCCTAATTCATCATTTGCTTTCTTCTAAATTTTAGTCTCTAAGAAAATCAGGTAAATGGGTCTGCTTCTGATTGTTTTTAATTGTTTTACTGTTGTCAGTAATTGAAGGTGGTATCTTCATATCATGAGTATGCTCAAATCTAAATATTTGTCACTATTAAAAATGCTGTTTTTCAAGCTGACAACTATTATGCATTATTTCAAAGTACTTAGAAAATTCCATGTCACTAATGTACTACTGTAATTATTTTCCAAAAGAAAAATGAACTAATATATGTAATTTTAGAAGATTCTAGGAAATGTGACTTTTCTTACTTTAGACCATCTATAGTAATTAAAATGGACAAAGATTCCAATGTGACTTTCAAATAAGTGGATATGTTATCTCCTGGAACCATATGTAATTTCCTGTAGGCACTGGCTTGGATATGGCATCCCAGCCTGTGAACTCTATTCCCTCACTAAGATCTTTGTACTTGAAAACTGAATTTCTATTAAATTTAACAGACAACATTTCATAAAGATATGAAAACAGAAGTACAGGACTTATGGAGTAATGTAGAGCATGCTTACGGTATAACAAGCAGGGGATGGGTTGGTCCTGGGAGCACTCATTTCTTTATGTGAGTTTTTCAAAGAAATGGCTGCTTGCATAGTGTTTCTTCATTTTTAAGCAAGAGATTTTCATCATGTTTTTTCCTTGTTTTTCAAACCTGGTTTCTTAGCAACAGCACCAAGGATTCCTTCAGTAAAAACAGCCATTTTTAGACTTGGATTGGTAGTAAAAATTCATATTTTTGGTTAGAAATTCTGGGAGCTCATATAGTTTTAGATGTATTTAAAAACAGATAAATCAAATGTCCAGGTGCAGTGGGTATTAGGGGCCTGATAAAAAGAAGTTTGAACTACTTTTCTGAGGTATAGGTTATTTTATGAGTTTCTAGGTATTTAATAATTTTATGTCAAATATTCAGGCCTTTGACATTCAAACATCATTAATCAAGGCTTTTATTGCAGTTATAAGTGTCACACTTGGTCCTGGCCCACAAGAAAAGTAATTTGGTTTCCTGATTTATTCATGGAAATCTCTTTGTTATTCAATGGGATAAATTATTTGTGCCCAGAGTTTTTCTGTTTAGACACTATATTATTGCCCCATAAAACAATGTGATGAAACAGTTGCTGCCTCAAAAAAAAAAAAAAAAAAAAAAAAACCCAGTTAAAAAAAAGGCAACTAGTTGATTTTATTTGCCCACAATTAGAAAGCAAAATTCCATTATAAGTTAATTACAGAGATTAATTCTTATTTAGAATATGTCACAGAGGTCAAACAAATAAATTCTGTTATTAAATATCACCTGGGCAGATGCTAATGAAATTTAAAGGATTTGTTATTAACTCCATTCCCTGCCCCAAACTTTAGAGTGCCGTAAGCATCTCCATCCTTTGGCAGTCTAAAGCCCTGCTCTCTGGTTCGTCTTAGGCTTGCAGAATTCCACTAAGTAAGGGCATGCACTAGAAGATACTGTATGTAAAGTTCTGTTTGAAAGGGGTGGGTCTACAAATACGTGGTTGTGTAATATAAGGAATGTCCGTGTTTTCTTCCTGTGAAGGTCAGCCATTTCACTCATGGGGGACCAAAGAGTAAGCTGGAAGAATATAATTTGGAGCTCTGGCACGGGAATTGCACTTGATTCTCATGATGCTTGCAACTGCTCAGTTGTAGGCTGAGCTGGAAAGGAGTGGCTTAGAGTAGCTTGGCCGTAAATAAGTGCAGGGACAAGTTCTTTTGAATTCTGGTAGAAAAGAACTGAAAGTGGAATTGTTCTTCCTAGAAATGTTTTCACGTTCACACAAGCCCTCATTCCCATAAATAAAATCTATCACATGTTAAGCAAGCAACTGTCTTCTCATATTGTTTTTTTTCCCAATCTTCCACAGTCTAGAGATATGTTATACTACACAGCAAATTAAAGTAGCAGATAGAATTATGGATATCCATCATCTTGCCTTATCCTGGATTGTCTGAGTCCAGTGTCATAGGAGTTTTGAAGTGGAACTGGGGAACAAATGTCAGTGTCAGAAATCTATGATGTGAGAAAGACTTGATTGTTCTTGCTTGCCTTTGAAGATAGAGAGGGGTCATGAACTAAGGAATTCATACAGACTGAAGAAGCCAGAAAGGTTAGAAAATATCATGGTCCCTAGAGAAAAGAACATTCATGCTGGCTTTGATTTTGGTCCACTGAGACTTGCTCTGAACATCTGACCTTCAGACTGTAAGAAAACATATGTGAGTTGTTGTAGCCTTACTGTTACACCTGTTCCAGTGGCTGGTAGAATATAAGGGCATGATGAATATGATAGCTTTGCCCATTTCATGGTGAGAAAGCTTACAGAAGCGCCTCCATTTATTTGGATTTTGAAAGACTGATTGTAAGACACTTTCTCTGAAGCTCAAAATGGCAATATGAAAATGTTCTCTCTACCTCTAGTCAGTTAGTAGCATCGGAAGTGAATTGCTTTCTTCTTGCACTGAACTCTTTCTTCCCTTTGTAGACTGAAAACAAGGTGTGTTTCCATGTTGTGAAGTACTATTCTCTACAGCAGGAATTGGTCTCATCCAGAAGATACTCTGATCAGTTCAGTGTACAAGTGAGAGTGCACTGGCCCCTTTTCTCAGCACTTCAGTGCTCACTGAAGAGCACTATGAACACTGGACTTCATTGTTTTACCCAAGTACACACAAGAATTACAAAAAAAGTTTTTCTGGTCCTCGCCTAAAACATTCTTAGTTATTATGATTTTGTTTTATGCTTTTCTTGAATTAGAAAAACAAATCTAGAAATATTCTTCCTAGTTCATTCTGGAATTTCTTGCTAGCTCCCTTTATCACCCAGCTATTTACCAGTAGAGGTATTTGCTTGCTTTTTAAAAGATTGTATTTTTCTGACCTTCCTAGTGCTCTATTTTTTGTGGCTCAGCCCTTCACAAACATAACTCTTTGGTTGGGCAAATTATTCACAGCACTTATAATGCTAGCCACATTTATTCATTCATTTATTCAGCCAATGATTTGCTCTGAATATTTAGTGACTACTCTTGTCAAGTATTACTCTGAGTACCTGTGTTACAAAAGTGAATGAAATCAAGAAAATATGTTAACTAATGGAAGCTTCTAGATAATAAAAGGGAGAGGCTCTAAGATAAACCCCACTATGTGAGAGCTGACCTTGCCCCTTGTCTGGTACGCATTGGCTTGGGCAAAGGAGAGATGCCCTTCATCTCTCCTCCTTTCTAGCTGTCCAGCAGCCATGGATTGTGGGGCAGTTCTCACAGCCAGAGTCCAGTAGAGCAGAGCCACTTTGAACCCCAGAGACCTACTGAGCATTTGCTCGAAGGGATGGAAGGTGTTCGGTGAATTGCTCCTGAGACCATGGGTCAGATTTCAGCCCAGACTCCTCACAGCTGCCCCTGCAGGAGATGTGTACTCTATCAGGCAGACACTGCTTCAAACTCCCAGCATTCTAGCTGGACCTTACACACAGTCATCTGACCACAAGCCAGGCATGCCACGCCTCATACAATAAAAAGGGTGGTTTGCCCTCTCCTCTCTCTCTTATTCCCTCCTCTCTCTCTCTTGCTTCCCCTCTTTCTTGCTTGCTTCCTCTCTCTCTTTGCTCTCTCTCTCCTCTCTGCTCTTTGTTCTATTCTCCTCTCCCTCCTCTCCTTTCTCTCTCTCTCTCCTTCCTCTCCTTTCCTTCTTTCTACTCAACTAGCATATTTCCCCCTCCTACAGTAAAATAACTGTTCATACATTGCCTCTTTTTTAATTAAGGCGCCGTGCAGCAAACAGGCCAGCCCCCCTGGAGGAGAGAGAGAGACCTGGGCCTCACCACCAGGCCCCAGCCAGCCCTAGGAGGGAGAGAGACTCGGGCCTCAGCACCAGGCCCCCCTCCCACCACTTATTGAGCCAACGATGGATGAACTGGGTTACCTGAAAAGGAGGCTGGAATTAAAAAAGGATGGAGTGTGAGAGAAGGATGAAGCCAAGACAAAGGTTTCTGATCAAGGCTCAAAGTTTAATAGTGAGCACTGTGTTTTGATGTAGGGAGAGCCCACAAGACATCCTTTGTTTCAGCTGGAATGAGTTACAAAGCAAGCCCAGCTGGCAGTCTACTCCTGTAGGAAATTGACTCCACCTGGGTCATTAAGGTCCACCTGTGGCAAGTACTTAAGGTCTCTTTAGCCTACTCAAGGCTAGGGGAAGGGCACACTCCTTGTTCTACACCCCTTGTTCTTCACCCCTTACCACAAGCAGCAGGTGGGAGAGCTGACCCCAGGGTCATGAGAGTAGAAGAACTTTTCCTGCTAGATTACCTCGTACAACACTCATACACCTCACTGGGCAGCACAGGAGAGCTGGTCCTGCTGGAGTGGGCACAGCAGGTCCAGACCAGAGGGCACAAGAGCAGGAGAACTGGCTCTGCCCCTTACCAGCTGCAGCACTGAGTGAATTAGCCAGGGTAGTGCTGGAGTATTTGCTCTGGGTGGAGAACTGTTGGCAAATGAGGTCAGTTAACAGTCAGGACCAAATCCAGGAATTGGAGTTGACTCATCCCAATATCTGCCTCGTCTATCAACTGCTAAAGCTCATGAAAGGGTAATTGCTCTAGATCCAAAGCTGCAGGATCGCTAAGACACAGGGTAACAACAGAATATTCTATAGGAGTCCTGTTAAGGATCCAATATTGATAGTGTAGCAGAGCCAGAAGCCTCAAACAACAACAACAACAACAACAACAAAAACAGTGACTTAATGCAATGAACATTTGCAAGTAAAGAAGTATGGACAGTCTAACTTCTTGTGTTCTTTGTATAAATTGGATATTAGTCCTCCAGAGAACCAAATAACCCTATTAAAAATGGGGTACAGAGCTAAACAAAGATTTCTCAACTGAGGAATACCAAATGACTGAGAAGCACATAAAGAAATGTTCAACATCCTTAGTCATCAGGGAAATACAAATCAAAACAACTCTGAGATTGCACCTCACACCAGTCAGAATGGCTAAGATCAAAAAGATGACAGCAAATGCTGGCAAGGATGTGGAGAAAGAGGAGCACTCCTTCATTGCTGGTGGGATTGCAAGCTTGTACAACCACTCTGGAAATCAGTTTGGTCCTTACTCAGGAAATTGGACATACTACCTGAGGACCCAGCAATATCACTCCTGGGTATATACCCAGAAGATGCTCCAACATGTAATAAGGACACATGCTCCACTATGTTCATAGCAGCCATATTTATAGTAGCCAGAAGCTGCAAAGAACCCAGCTGTCCCTCAACAGAGGAATGGATACAGAAAATGTGGTATATTTATACAATGAAGTACTACTCAGCTATTAACAATGAATTTATTAAATTCTTAGGGAAATGGATGGATCTGGAGAATATCATCTTGAGTAAGGTAATCCAATCACAAAAGAACACACATGGTATGCATTCACTGATAAGTGGTTATTAGCCCAGAAGCTTGGAATACCCAAAATACAATCCACAAACCACAAGAAACTCAAGAAGAAGAAAGACCAAAGTGTGCATACTTCATTCCTTCTTAGAAAGGAGAACAAAATACCCATGGAAGGAGTTGCAGAGACAAACTATGAAGCAGAGATTGAAGGAAGGACAATCCAGAGACTGCTCCACATGGGAATCCTTCCCATATTCAATCATCAAACCCAGATACTATTTTGGATGTCAGCAAGTGATGGCTGACAGGAGCATGATATAGCTGTCTCCTGAGAGGCTATGCCAGTGCCAGACTAATACAGAAATAGAGGCTCACAGTCATCCATTGGACTGAGCACAGGGTCCCTAATGAAGGAGCTAGAGAAAAGCTGAAGGGTTTGCAGCCCCATAGCAACAATATGAACTAACTAGTACCCTCAGAGCTCCCACACACTACAGCTTCCACAAGATTTTTGTTTTCTTTTTGGTGGGGAGGATATTGCAATAATGGGGGCAGGTACAAAAGGATGGGAGGATGAGTGGTATTGGGGTGCCTGATGTGAAATTCACAAAAATCATTTCAAAAGTTATATAAAAGAAAAGAAAAGGAAACTCAAGCACATTCTTAAGTACCTTATGTTCATAAAGATTTGAAATTTCAAGTGGAGCTCTAATATAAGTAGAAACTAGACAGTGGAAACCAGAGCTATTTAAAAGAGGTTACTTTAATCAGAAATGATATGAAAATTATTTATAAATAACTAAAAATAATTTTGTTTTTCATTTATACTCCTTACTCTTCATGGGAATAAGGACCTCATGGAATCTTAGGGGTTCATAAGGTTTGTAAGGGCATACAACCAGCTTTTTCAGATGGAATACACTGACTTAATCAAATCCTTAACACATTCGCACTTATACACACTAGCCTGTAACTCTCAAGACAGTAGTTTAAACCATCTTTGATTTACAAATCCATATATTTGTGATATTCCCACTTTCTCATTACCTGATTAAAAACTAAATCTACTTTTGACATCAATGGAAAACATTCTAAAGTATTTTAAAGAGAAATCGCTCTACCTGCCTCAGTTATCCCTTACAGGTAGAAAAATACTATATTGCCCCTCGAGGAAAAAAAAAAACTCAAAAACTCTAGGCATGAGATGCTAACTTAATTTTTTAAATGCTGAAAAATAGCCAAACATTGTCATTTATACAATATGACATTAATACATATATATATATATATGTATATATGTGTGTTTACACACATATATTTGTGTATATATATACATATTTATATATGTATATATATATTAAAGCACTCCCATACAGAAAATAAAATTGTGCCATCTTTGATGTTTTCTTATAGATTAGCCTGCATGGGCCAAGCGACTATTTTATTTAAGAGGTTGCTTTATAAGCAGAGCACCTTTGCATTAGGAATATTCACCACATAAATAACAAAAATGCCACTATAGATTAAATAGCTACTACTTCTTGGGCATTTCAAATAGAATTTTGTTTAAAGCATACCTTGACTTAACGTTTTTGGAATAAGTACACTATTATACACTCAAAACAGCATGCATGGCATTTCTATGTGTATATAAAACAATCTCTATAATACCACGACACTTCACAACTTTTCTTTGACAGTCTATGCTTATTTTTAATAAGAACACTATTTCAAAAATATTCCAGTAAACTATGAAATGCCAGAGAAGTGTGATCGCCATGCTTGCTCGTTCTAGCTTGTTTCCTTCCACACAGTGGTAACCTAAACATGAAAGGGGCACATTTCGTGTATTATGTTATTCACTGCTTTACAAATGAATAGAATTCATAGAGTACTTTAGATATAATTTTTCATATTTTATGGAATAAATATTAGCCATATATGCTTTCAAAATAGCTACTTGAAAATGAAAAATGCCTTTCTATTTCCCGTTAAACCCTTTTGAAGAAAAATGAAAATGTTTTAGGCATGCTACAAAATTTGATAACATGCCTTGAAAATAAATCACAGAAATAGAATTGCATCATTTAGAAATATAATAAAGTCTAAAACTTATTTATCCTCTGATCTTTATTTTATGTTATTTTATAAAATAAGGAAGCTGGGGCTGTAGATCTTTCATAGCCTTAATTTTATTCAAGATGTCATTGACTAAAAGTGATACATAATGTTTTATTTCAAGTTCCTCAGCTCCAATCCTGAGTCTTTCCCTAAGTGGCCATACCCTCCTATAAACTTCTAGAAATCTTATATAAATAACCAACATAATTTTCTTCTGAAACCAAAAGAGATGGTCTTTATAATTCCATTTAATGACCATAACTCAAGCTTTCAGGGCCACCAATGATTTTCTAAGATTCCAATAATCTTACTAAAAAGCCCTAATAACACTGTGTAACATTTTGAATTTCAAAGAAAGATTTTCTTGTAACAAAACAATGTTCTCTGGATGAAGTTCTCAGCAGACTATCATATAGGAATGTCTGTTGAAAGTAACAAACATTATTTACTATGTTATTGCGTATGATTTCTTTGAAAATTCTACGCATGCATACAAGGTATTTTGATTATTCTCACCCCTACTTCTAGCCCTTGCTCCTACTATATCCATCCTCATCATGCTCAGCTGTCCCCCTCAATTTCATATTCTATTTTTCTGATAGACTAAGTCCATTTCTTTAGACATATGATCCCCAGTAAGTCAACCAGGTCCTACAGGATGGCCCTACACCTAAATTGTACTTGGTGGAATATAAAAAAGTTCATGCAGTTTATAATTATCTAAAAGAATATAATCACATCTTTCAGCTGTGATTCAAAGTAACATAGTCATTATAAATCATACATTTATGGATATCATACATTTAGTTCCATAATGAAGAACTATCAATAGATCTAACTGGCTGTTTCAATTGGCTATTGATCACTTAAACAACAGGTTTTTATCAAAGGAGACTGTGTTCTAGTAGTTTCAGAATTGCCAAAAACACAGTTCAAATACAGAATCTGGACTTACTGCAATCCTACTGAATTTATTTTAGTAAATGAATAATCCAGATAACTTTTACTCACATCAAACTTTAAGTTCCTGAAGATAGTGACAACTTCATCTTGTCTTTATTGTCTGTTTTTTTTTTCAAATATGGTTTATTGTTACAAATTGATTGTACTGTTAAATGAAAAAAATCAAACACTCTGGCCCAACGAGGAAATGATAGAGAGTAGTGACAGTAAAGAAACTAGGTAGTAACAGCCATCTTACCAAAAGTACTCTACAGATTCAAAGCAATTGCATCAAAATTCCAATTCAATTCTTCACAGATATAGAAAGAGCAATTCTAAAATTCATCTGAAATAACAAAAAACCCAGGATAGTAAAAATCACTCTCAACAATGAAAGAACTTCTGGGGGAATTACCATACCTGACCTCAAGCTGTACTACAGAGCAGTAGAGATAAAAAACCAACCAAACAAACAAACAAAAAACACAGCATGGCATTGGTACAGAGACAGACTGGTAGGTAGATCAATGGAATAGAATTGAAGAACCAGAAATAAACCACATGCCTATGGTCGCATGATCTTTGACAAAGTAGCAAAAATCATCCAGTGGAATAAAAGACAGCATTTTTAACAAATGGGGCTGGTTCAACTGATGGTCAGTAAGTAGAACAATGCAAGTTAATCCATTCTTCTTTATTTGTACAAATCTCAAGTCCAAGTGGATCAAAAACCTCCATATAAAACCAGATACACTGAATCTAATAGAAAAGAAAGTAGGAAAAGCCTTGAACACATTGGTACAGGGGAAATTTTCCTGAACAGAGAACCAATGGCTTATGAACTACAATCAAGAGTTGACAAATGGGACCTCATAAAATTGAAAAGCTTCTGTAGGGCAAAGGACACTGTCAACAGGACAAAACAGATTGGGAAAAAATTCTTTACCAACCCTATATCTGATAGAGGGCTAATACCCAAAATACATAAAGAACTTAAGAAGTTAGACTTCAGAGAACCAAATAAATCTATTAAAAAATGGGTTACACAATCTGGAATGGCTGAGAAGCACCAAAAGAAATGTTTAACATCCTTAGTCATCAGGGAAGTAGAAATCAAAATGACCCTGAGATTCCACTTCACACCAGTCAGAATGGCTAAAATCAAAAAGTCCGATGACAGTAGATGCTGGAAAGGATGTGGAGAAAAAGGAACACTCCTCCATTGCTGGTGGGAATGAAAGCTGGTATCAATCTGGTGGTTCTTCAGAAAATTGGAAATAGTTCTACCTGAAGACCTAGGTATACCACTCCTGAACATATACCCAAAAGACATTTCAACTTATAACAAGAACACATGCTACCTTATGTCCATATCAGCGCAAAGCTGGAAAGAACCCAGAAGTCCCTCAACAGAAGAATGGATACAGAACATGTGGTACATTTACACAATGGAGTATTATTCAGCTATTAAAAACAATGACTTCATAAAATTCTTAGGCAAATAGATGGAACAAGAAAATATCCGAAGTGAGGTAATCCAGACACAAAAGAACATACATGGTATATACTTGCTGATAAGTGGATTTTAGCCCAAAACTCAGAATACCTACAATACAACCCACAAACCATATGGAGCTTAAGAAGAAAGACCAAAGTATAGATGCTTCAATTCTACATAGAATGGGGAACAAAACAATCACAGGAAGTAGAGGGAGGGAAAGACATGGCAGGGAGATAGGAGGTTGAGGGAAAAAAGGGGGCAGGATCAGGTATTGGAAGGGACAGGAGAGAAATATAGAGGGTCAGAAAATTGAATGCAAACATGTAGCTATGGGGGATAGGGAACTGGAGTAACCACTAGAAAGTCACAGACTCCAGGGAAGTGAGAGGCTCCCAGAACCCAATGGTGATGACTTTAGCCAAAATGTCAAACAAAGGATAGGTACAACCTGTAGAGACTACCTCCAGTAGGTAGGCATGGCCCCCAGTTGAAGGATGGGGCCAAACACACATCTAAAAATTTTCAACCCATAAATGTTCCTGTCCAATGAAAAGATGGACAAAAAATGGAGCAGAGAGTGAAGGAAATGACATCCAGAGAATGCTCCACTTAGGGATCTATCTCATCTGCAGAAACCAACCCCTACACTATTGCTGATGCCAAGAAGGGCTTGCTGTCTGGAGCCTGGTATGGCTGTTCCCTGAGAGGCTCTACCAGCACCTGACCAGTATAGATACAGATACTCATAGTCAATCATAGGACTGAGTGCGGGGTCCCCAATGGAAGAGCTAGGAGAAAGACTGAAGGAACTGAAGGGGATTGTAACCCCCTTCAATATCAAATAACAATATCAAGAACAATATCAAACAACTGGACTAACCAGAATCCCAGGAACTAAACTACCTACCAAAGAGTATATATATATAGAGGGAGCCATGGTTCCAGATACACATGTAGCCCTTTCTGATATCAAGCAGAAGGGATGGCCTTGGTCCTGTGGAAGTTTGAAGCCCCAGTGTAGGGGGATGCTACAGCAGTGACAGAGGAGTGAGTAAGTGGTAGAGGAGTATCTTCAGAGAGGCAAAAGGGAAAGGAGAGAGGGAGATGGGATGGGGGGTTGTGGAAGGATAATCGAGAAGGGGGATATCATTTGAAATGCAAACAAATGAAATAACTAATAAAAATATCATCAAAAACGACTCCATGAAGTTGAACAAAAAAGAAACAGGGTAAAGAAAACTAACAAGCCAGAATCCTTCTTCTATAGGAAATTAAAGATGTCACCATATCCCACTAATTTAGGCATTTTAAATTACATGGCCACATAGCTGTTGATAGGTAAGTGCCTTCTTGAGTGCATACAAAATTCAAAATAGTAGCACTAGTGTACCCATTTCAAAGGGAAAAATCACAGGTTTGTCAAGAGGTTAAATGACTCAAGAACTCAATGTTTTGTAGACAAATAATGCTGAAATTAGAAGTCATTATTTTAACCTTCAGTTATTTCCTCAAGTGTTCTGCCTTCTTTATCCTAAGTCGTTTTTTATTTACTTACTGTGTGCATATACACAAGTTTACTTGTCTTTATATAGACAAAAAAATCTTCAAAGCTAGAATATAATATGCAATATTATAATGGTGCTATGGTATATGTTTACAGATGAGCACATATTTATAGTTTATTAGAAATTGTTGTTCATTTTGGTTGCTGTCAAGATGATTGTATTAATATTCACAATTACCTTGTTTAAGTTAAAATATAACTCAGGGTTAAACAAGTTCTTATATATTAGAAGAGGGTTCATAGTTTTATAAAATAATGCAATGTGCACCATATTTTCAATTTATGGTCTTGAACTACAAATGCAATGTTCTAAGTAACAACAGCAAAATGCCACACACTGCTGAAGTAAAACAGCAAAAACACTGTTTCTAAACCCTAGATGCCTTAAGTCAAACAGTCAACAGAAACAAATTCTCTCAGAAATCTATATAGATCCTTCTTCGCCTTCTCGCTTCTGCTTGGTCAGTTATCTTTAGTATTCCTTGATGTGTATGTAACTGCATACTTCCAGTCTGCCTTCAGTCTAACCCACTCTCTCCATATACATTGTACCTTCTTCCCTTGGCCATCTAATTATAGATTAGTCCTCACTTTAGACTAGTAACTTAATCTACTCCAATATGACCTGATTTTACTAATGATATCTATGATGACTCTATTTCGTCTGATGGCCTCCTTTTTAGGTATTGGGGTTTGAGGCTCCAAAATATTGTTTATATGGTGTGAGGAGAATTGAGGAATATGATGGCTAGTTTTTTTAACTTGACACAATCTAGAAGAACCTAAGGAAGGAGAGAGTCTTGGCAATGGATTGTCTAGGTCAGGTTGGCCTATGTGCATGCTATGGGAGATTGTCAAGCTTACATAATTAATGAGGGAATATCTATGCATTCTGCGCTACACCATTCACTGAATTTACATCCAGGACTACATAATAAAGGAGAAAATGAACAACTAAGCACAAGCATAATTATATTTTACAATTATATAATAATGAATATGTGATATTCATGTCTTTATAAAATGACATTTATCCTTCAAGACATACTTCTTTTAAAGCTAGTACCTAGGCTTAGCATATTTCTTAATACTATGATAAGACTTCCATTATTATTTTTATTCTTGTTACATAGTACAAAGCATGGACTTCATCAGCTTCATGATATATGGGTGGAGTAAAAGACTTTGTTTTCAATGACACAAAGTGGTCAGCCCTGAAACCATATCCACACAAATAAAAATGGATTTAGGAGGTTGCATTTGTGTACCCATATGCAAGAATAATAACTATGACAAAAGAGTCATGGGGACAAGGAAGGGGTTAAAACAAAAGTATCTGGAAAGGGCTGGAGCAGAGAAATGGAAAGAGAAAGTGATATAGTTCTACTTTAATTTAAAAGGTATAATTTTCCAATTATAATCTGACTTTGGATTTCCCCTGTGAATAATGTAGTCTTAAAATATTTTACTTTAAATATACATAAAATATCCATTATTAGAAGAGTTGCTAACAAAAAATCTTATTGTATAATTTTATGCACTATTGTTAAATTAAAAAGAAGCAGCATGATCCAAAATGAACACATGATTTCAACCACTGATAGTTGGTACTCTCTTTTCTCATTACAAGCCTCCAACAGACAGTTCTACTTTCATCTTAAGGCACAGCTTCTCCATGAAACTTTTAAAGACTAATCCAAGCAAACGATCTTAAAGATCACAAGCATGTAGTAAAATAATAGAAGATAGCACACAAAATTGAATGACATGAACTTTCAGACTCCGTATGAGTAAGATGGATTTTTATGTTCTTTGCAGAAGCAATACCTGCTTAAAAAAATGGTTAAGAGTAAAATATGGTCTGTATCTTATCACCAATTCTCACAAGAACAAGTTCTTACCAAACTGAGGTCAGTGGCTGATGTTTGATAAAATTAGGGGAAATATATTCCTAAATTTTTCCATATGTTGCAAAGTTACCCACAATCCCCAATATAAACCTAAATGGAAGCAGAAACCAAGAAAAAATCATGGATGAAAACTTGATTCTTTAGAATAGCTAGCTGTTGGATCTTGAAAAGTTGAGTTTATAATGCCATAGCCTTGTGTATAACCAGGAATAAAAAAGTAGAGCCTGAAAGACTTCGATTCTATAGGACCAGAACTCCATTTTATTTTATGAAGACCACTTAGTAGCTCTAAACATAGCTTTATAAAAGTTGAATTTGTATCACAGCTTGAGCTAAGGAGGAGTGATCCTCAGGAGTCATCCTATATGTGGTTTGAACTGTAGTGAATTTTCATTGTAGTGATCCTGACAGTGCATAGAGAGAGACTCAGAATAGTAAAAAGTAATCTTTGAAAAGACCCATATTCATAGCAGTACTCAGAAAGCTTCTATATATGAAACTACCACTTATTTTTCAAACTGCAGGACAGTGGGGGAAATGTGTACAAAATGAAATCAATAAAACAAAAAAATACAGCATCATTGAAGGACCTTTAAGGACTTCACATATAGGAGTTAATGGTAGCATGTAAAAGAAATGTGTTCAGAGGGCTTAAAACCTAAAGCAAGAGAGCAAAGTATAAATGAAAGCCACAGAGTGTAATTAATTATACAAGCTTGATAGCTGGAACTTTCAGAACTTAAAATGCAGGGCTCAACATTAGAACAGCCGCAGAGAGAAGTTTTGAACTGGTAGGAATTATGAAGAATCTGTGACAAACCAGGATGGAGTTGGTGTATTTAAAAAGTGAGATAAGTGTCATTTGTCTCATGCAACTGGTAGGAGTTGGCTGATTGGGATTGGGTCATGCAGTTAAATATTTGAGAATATCCAAAAATAAAAACCAGGAAAACACAAAAGTACCAGAAAATAACATTTAGAAAACTGTCAGGAAAACGAAGAACATACAAGGCTAAGATATTATTGAAATGCACCTACTTATGCAAAGAACAACTTTCAATAAAAAATAATCCATTTGGGGCTGCAGAGATGGCGCTGGAGTTAAGAGCACAGACTGCTCTAGCAGAGAACCAAGTTTAGTTCCTAGTAATATATGTGTCAGGCAGTTCACAACAACTATAACTTCAGCTCTAGGGAATCAATGTCTAAAAGTACTCTTTCTCACTTCCCTCTTCCTCTCCTCACTATTCCTCTCCTCCTTTCTCTCCTCCCCCAACCCATTCTCCTCCTCTCCTAGGCACTTCTCTCCACTCTCCTTTTCTCCTCCCCCTTGTCTTCTTCCTTATCCTTCTTTTTCCTCCCCCCTCTGTGTCTGAAAGTAGCTCTCTCTAATTTCAGTCATGAGACTTGTAAGAAAATACGTTTTTCTAACCATCTAACCAGAACAGTGTATGACATTTGTTATCACAGATACAGTTAACTAAGGTACATATGACTTTATTTTCTCTCCAATAAGCAGATGTCTTGAGAAAATGCAATAGATATTGAAGGACCTTTCCCAGATGAAAATGGTTGGTCATGGAAAAGGTAGAAGATAGGCTTGTCTTCTGTGTTGCCTGATATTAAACTCTAGTTATTCCTCCATCCGTGGAGATGAGTGTTTCTGTTCAAATCGTCCTTGCTCTGGAGACCTATCTCTCCTTGTCTCTTCCATTTCATCCCAACATTGTGGACAGTAAACTAAATGGTAGAGAAGTGGAATGCTGTTTCTTTTTTCCTTCCAAGTTACTTGAATCTCATATTAAAGTATAAAGAGCAAATAGGCCCAACAAATAATGTACAAATCATTTTCAGAGAACTTTTAAAAATTAATTCATGCAAGAAACAGAGATAGATAGACTGTGTTTTCAACAAGACATACTCTCACTGGAGTTTAGGGTAAGATATTCAAAGAATTATATGCCTATCAAAATTCAACCTGGGGATAAAATTCTGCCAGCTAATAGGATTCTTGACTTTGAAGTGTTCCTTTTGTCTCTTCATGGATTTTCCTCTGGCACCCTTATTTCGTGCACAGATAATAAATATATGAGCATGATGGATGAGCCTGTTCAGTCTAATAAAATCCTACCATGTCCAAATAATAAATAAAGCTAGTTCAATACTTTGGTTATTTCTTGATTCATATAATCAAGTTATCAAAGTATTATATAAAAAATGCTTCTTTTCTTTTCTTTTTTTTTTTTTAAAGAGAGTCTATAGATTATCAAGAAAAAAGTCACTAAGCTTGACTTCATTTTAAAATATGTTATATAGCTGGTGAGGTAGCTTGGTGGGTGAAAGTGCTTGCTGTACAAGTCTGAGTTCAATCCTTAGGTCGGAAGTAGAAAAAAGTATGGTTGAGGTGTCATGAATCTGTAATCCCAACAAACTTGTAGGGAGATGGGAGACAGAGACAAGGAATGAATTTGTTTGTAGCTGAGAAGCTAGTGATCTCTGACTACGAGTTACGTAGCAGAAGCAAGAGAAACCTCGGCTCTGCAAGTGGAAGGAAAGAACTGACTCCTGTAAATTGTCCTTTGGTGCCCACACATGTGCCATGGTCCATCTGTACTACCTGTACTAACACACACAGACACACACAAACACACACACACACACACACACACACACACACACACAGGCCACATCCACATCCACACCCAAAAAAAAAAAAAAAAAAAAACATAATTTAAAAGATATTCTATTGGCATAGTGCTAACTTAAAAATTCCACAGATAGCAGTCTGTGTTGTGCTTGTTGAACTACATGACATTTAATCGTTAAGAAGCAGTGAGGTTTTGACATTTTTAAAAGGAAACTCAGGCCAGACAGACTGTTGGGCACACATGGTGTGTTGCTGTTCAACGTGATTCAAGACACAAGCTTCCCCACTTCGTTTTGGTTGAGAGAATGATTCACCCACTTAATAACCCATACATCACCTTCAGGTAGAGAACAGAGCCAAGCGACTTGAAACCACTTGGTGAATTAAACATCTATCATCTCCACAAAACATGTATTTACTGTTCATTTAATGATAGCAGCTCAGATGTCATTTTCTGGCTAGTTTTTCTTACTCCCACAGCTTCCTATAGTTCCAGTCTGCTTAATTGGACTCAGGTGTATTTTGAAAGCCAAAAATTCTCAGCTGTCTTCTCAAAAAGGCAGATGTCCAGGAAAGATGGAGAAAAAGAATGGCGGGGAAGATCTACAAGTCTGCTCTATGAGTCTGCTCTGCAAGTAGGGACCAGGTCTTATCAGGAAAATTAAACATTTTGATTTTGATGAAAAAGTGAACATACTTTGGAGAAGGTGTAATGTAACACTCTAAAGTCATAGCTAGACTACTCTGAGAGGGCATTGAATTTCTTATCACATTTGCAAAGGCATCTTCTTCTGAGGCTTGAGAAGATCCAGTTGCCCTTAGTTTTTAACTTTAGAATTTCAGTTTAGAGCAGCAGAAATTATCATATTTCTGGTCTTTATATATTCAGTCCCATGTGGGTTATTATGGCTGTCATTAAAACTGTTATCAACTAGTGTTTATTTTGCCTGGAGCCAGAACAGAAATATCTTTCACAATTACTACAAGTATGGAGATTTAACAACAGTGTGCATATGACCATGCAAGGCACAGCAAACATCTAACAGGAGATCATTTCAATCTCTTCTGTACAGGCTGACTTCACTTCAGGACCTATATGATCATGGTGAGAGAAGTATTCTCAGTGGTCCTATGGGGGGCAGGGCAGAAAACACCTTTGAGTCTCTCTCTCTCTCTCTCTCTCTCTCTCTCTCTCTCTCTCTCTCTCTCCCCCTCCCGTCTCCATTATGAAAGACCCACAAAACTTAGCAAAATGCAAAGAGGATCATTTTTGACTAACGATGAGACATATTTCTCTCAGGAGATGAGAGAACGTGCCATCCAGAACACTAGGATAAGTAATGACCATGCACTGACTGGCATAGAACAGTTACTCGTGGTCACAGGTCTCAAATGTTTATGAGTAATTATGATGTCTTCTTTGTAGTTTAATAAAGGTTTCAGAGAAAATCTGATTAAAGTAATTTAAAAACCACAGAACTAATTATTGATTGTTACTAATGGATGCTCCAAAGTTGGCAAAGAAAAAAATAGCTTGGGCTTTTATTATAATCACTGACTATAGATGTTTACTCATTTGTTTAATAAATATTTTAGTTAATTGAATAACAAGCATAATTAAATTACCAGGATAAAAAGTCTTATGAATTTGTAGTCTGCACCATATTTGCTCTTTGTGTAACCACTTACTGCTTTATTAGTTAACAGTGCCATTTCCAGCATGAATGCTAAAATCCTTACATGTCTGTCCCATCGCTCTGAATAGTTATAAAGAGCACATGATTGTTTATGAGCTTGAAAATTTCTAATCTTTGACTTAGAAAAATGACTATAATTGAAGCAACATTAATGATAATACTAGAGAGTAGTAAAACCGAAAATATTCATGCATCTGTGTATGTCCATACACTTGCTTTAAATTGCCCAGTGTCCAGCCTGATATAGCTGTCTCCTGAGAAGCTCTGCCAGAGCCTCAGAAATACAGAAGTGGATACTCACAGTCATCCATTGGACTGAGTGCAGGGTCCCCAATGAAGGAGTTAAAGAAAGGACTGAAGGAGCTGAAGGGTTTGCAGCCCCTTAGAACAACAATATGAACTAACAAGTACCCCCCAGAGCTCCCAGGGTCTAAACCACCAACCAAAGAGGTAGGACTGGAAGGACTGACTCATGGCTCCAGCTGCATATGTAGCAGAGGATGGCCTAGTCTGCCATCAATGGGAAGAGGGGCCCTTGGTCCTGTGAAGGCTCTAGGCCTCAGTATAGAGGGCCAGGAAGCAGGAGAGGATGGGTTGGTGAGCAGGGGGAAGGGAGAAGGATTAGGGTTTTTTTCTGGAGAGGAAGCCAGGAAAAGGTAGAGCATTTGAAATGTAAATAAAGAAAATATCACCACCGGGGCGGTGGTGATGGTGGTGGCAGTGGCAGCAGCAGCGGCTGCAGCGCGCACGCCTTTAATCTCAGCACTTGGGAGGCAGAGGCGAGTAGATTCCTGAGTTCGAGGCCAGCCTGGTCTACAGAGTGAGTTCCAGGACAGCCAGGACTACACAGAGAAACCCTGTCTCGAAAAAAACAAAAAACAAAAAACAAAAAACCAAACCAAACCAAACCAAACAAACAAACAAACACCAAAAAAGAAAATACTTAATAAGAAGAAAAGAGCAGAGTGAAAAAAATTGCCCAGTGTTCACAAATTATTGTAATGTTTATTACTGTATAGTATTAAATGAATGAATGAATCAGAAGTTTCTAGGAATGGTTATTTCTGAAATACTGACTAAAGTGAAAATACTTACCAAAATTATAACAATATTAAATAAATAATAAGCATATATTTTTGAAACTTATTAGGAAGAAATTGTAGACTTCGAAGCCTAGACCCATCAAACCCTAAAAGGCATTCAGATATTCTTTAATGAATAACACATTTCAGAAAAGACTCAAAATTATGTTCTTTAGTGTACCAACTAAGCCTGTCTTACAAAATGCTGCATCATATTGGAAATAAGGCGTGAAGGGGAGAAAAGTGGATTGTGCCATTTGTTTGAAATTTCTCAATCAATATTCAAATGTGAGGGAAATAACTGCGCAGAAAGAGTTGATGTTTCTGTGACTTCCCAGGACTCTATTGACAATGGCAGCGGGAGTGGCCAGGGGATTTTCCAATCTCAGCAGAACTGACAGTTGGTTCTTTTCCTGCCGCCTGCTCCCGTGTTTCCAACCTCCATGTCTCTGTGGTGGCCATCAGACACCTCGCAGGCTTAGGTGTTATAGAAGTGGCAGACTTCTATTTCCAATTTGGAACTTTCCCCTAAGCACTTCTTTTTACTGAGGAAAAGCGGCGTCTTTCCTAGTACTCCATCAGCCCTGAGCTCTCTAGTCTTGCAGATTAGGAATTACAAAGGAACACTGTCTTAGTTTATGTTCCATTGCTGTGAAGGGACAACATGACCAAGGAAACTCTTATAAAGGAAAGCATTCAATCGGAACAAGCTTACAGTTCCAGAGGTTCAGTCCATTATAATCATAATGGGAAGCATGGCAGTTTTGGCAGACATAATGCTGGAGATGCCAAGAGTTCTAGACCTAGTTCCAAAGACAGTTACGAGGAAACTGTCTTCCATAGGCAGCCATGAGGGGACAGAAATTCCACACTGGGTGAAGCTGAAGCTTAGAAACTTCAAAGCCAGCCCTCACAGTGACACAATCTCACAAGGCCACACCTACTCCAGCAAGGTCGCACCTCTTCATAGTGTCATTCCCCATGGGCCAAGCATTCAAACACACGAGTGTTTGGGAGCCAAACCTATTTAAACCACCACAGTTTGCCAATGCAGCCTGGGTCCTTTCCCCAGTGACTTAGAAAATTAGTTTAAAACATCAAATTATGTGATCAAGCCCGATTCTTTTCTGTGAGCTTTCCTAGTCATTACTTACCTGTTTGATGAGTTTGGATGAATGCTGAGTGACTAACAATTATAGAAACCTAATTTAATTTTCTTCCATGATAAATTAATACAAGACTTAAGGTCACACCTGTGCAAGTCACAACATTATAAGCTGATAAAGCTTTCTAAACGTCTAGTCGCCAATATTATTTCATCTGCTTTAAAAAACAAACACTGAATAAAATAAATACCCAGTAAAACATATAAAGTGATTTTAGCTAAAAGTCAGTTTATCTAGGCAAAAGGGTAGACCACAAAATAAAGTGCCCAGCAAGTTATTAGTTGCACATGAGGTGAGAGTATTTTCCTTTCCTCTCAGTCTCATACAGAAGGATACAGAATCTTACTGCCTCCAATCCCGAAACAATAATATTCTTTAGGAAATGTATAAAGAATAAACAGAGAAATGCATGCATATCAGTATCTTTCACTTTTTCAGGAGATTTTTAGGTTGTTCTGGGTAGATTATAATATAAAGGGCATTTTAAGGACCATTATAATAGCTATGTCATAAAAGATCTGGAAATTGAAACCTAATGGAGTGAAAATTCAACAATGTGCCCATTACTGTAAACAAGAAACCAACTACTTATTTTCAAATATTTAGGTTTACATTTTAATATTCACTTAGACTTCTTTTGGCAATTTCAAACCACATACAAAAACACATTTATAATATTTTTAATATCTATACCTTGAAAAGTGTTGGCAAATAATACTGAAACTTTTTAAAGTGCATCAATACAAATTAAGAGTCAGTTGGAATCTCATCTCCCTAGTTTTGTCTAGTTCAAAATGAGTCTTCTATGGTACTTCTAGTTACTACTTCCATAGTGTTCAAGGTTGACTGCCTGAGTTGAATGTCATCACCACAGATTACTTTCCCAATAGTAGATCAGACCAATTGTTAGGCAACTGCAATTTCTACCATTTCTCCTCCTTAACACACATTTCCAAAGTATATAACAAGTGCCCTTCTATAGCTAGGAAGGATTTTAGGAGGCAATTACTCTGCAGAAATTGGCTGACACTGTAATGTCAACCAGGCTACTGAAAGGTTCCATTAGAAAAAGCTACCCTGTAGTTCCTTCTACACTCAAATAGGAAAGTTCAAAGACAAAGTGTTTTTCGATGTGTTTCAGCATATGCTGAACCTCAAGTGTGTAATCTTGGGCTTAATGGGTGACAAACCCCTAGTGAGACAGGCAGAACAACAATGAAAGAAGGGGCTTAAAATGGTGGAACATTTACCTGCACAATTCTCATCAGTTTATCATAGCTTCTTAGCAGCCAATTATCCAACTAAATGGTACTGCTTAGGTAATCAGATTGATTGAACTAAATATAAATCTGAAAATTGAAATATTTTCCCCTTGCTAACCAGCATTCATCCTTCCTCCTTCCCTCCCTCCCTCTCTTCTCTTTCCTTCTTTCCTTCCTTCCTTCTTTCCTTCTTCC